>WAAB01012098.1:178585-193510 GCA_013389865.1 Piaya cayana | reverse complement strand
CCCCGCAGAGGTCCCGCCGCGTCCAGCGCCCCGTGCCCCGCCGCCCTGCGACTCGGACTCGGCGCTCAGCGAAGGTCCCGAGGGCGAGCGGCGCCCCGGGGACGAGGAGGACGAGGAAGAGGGCGCCGGCGGCAGCGCCCGCCCCGCCGAACCCGCGGCGAAGGAGACGGAGCGGGACGCTGGCGGCCTCAGCGACAGCGAGGGCTCGGCCGCCGTGTCAGGTACGGGGGGAGCCGGGGACGGGAGGCGCTCCGGGCTCCCCGCGGGTCGTGCCGGAGGGGGGCCGGGGGGAGGGAGCCCCCGGAACGCGGACCCGGCGGCGGCGGGTGGGCGTTCGGCGCTTCGAGGAGAGCGAGAACACCTCCCCCCCCCCGGCTACCCTCGGCCGGGCCTCCGCACGCCCCGTCGCGGCGCGGGGGGTGCGGGTGTCCCGGCGCCCTGACCGGCGTGCTGTCCCCCTGCCCGCAGATCGCAGCCCCCCGGAGGAGGAGGACGGAGCGGGCAAGTGCGCGAAGCTGCTGCCGGGCGAGGAGGAGGCGGCGGCGCCGAAGCCGCGGAAGAAGCGCTCCCGCGCAGCCTTTTCCCACGCGCAGGTCTTCGAGCTGGAGCGGCGCTTCAACCACCAGCGGTACCTGTCCGGGCCCGAGCGGGCCGACCTGGCCGCCTCGCTGAAGCTCACCGAGACGCAGGTGAAGATCTGGTTCCAGAACCGGCGCTACAAGACGAAGCGGCGGCAAATGGCCGCAGACCTCCTGTCCGCCGCCCCCGCCGCCAAGAAAGTGGCCGTCAAGGTGCTGGTGCGCGACGACCAGAGACAGTATCACCCCGGCGAGGTGCTGCGGCCGCCCTCGCTGCTCTCCCTCCAGCCCTCCTACTACTACCCCTACTACTGCCTGCCCGGTTGGGCTCTGTCCACCTGCGCCGCAGCCGCTGGCACCCAGTGAGGGGACACACGCAGCCCACTCCCAGCCCCTCCACCACCCACACTGGCAGCCGGGAAGCCCGTCTCGCCTCTGCCACCTCCCCGTCCGTCTGTCCATCCGGCCACCTTCTCAAATCCAGAGCCTCAGCTGCAGCTCTCAGTGCCTCGGACAGTATTTATTATTATTATTTTATTGTTATTTTTATTATTAATATTATTTGGATGGTTCCTCTCCCTCTCCTCTTTCAACGCAGGATTTCTTGGCCACCCCCGCCCCAACCCTCACCCCGTCCCCAACCCCGCCAGCCGCAGACTCACGATTCGGCACGACTAGTTCATGGTATCCATGTTGTCAGTGTGTTTGGTGTAGACTTTTTGTTTGTTTTATTTCACTTTGAATTGGTAGAGACTCGATCTTGTGTGGGAGAGAGAAGGAGAGAGAGGAGAAAAAAAAAAAAGGAGAGGGGGAGAAAAAAAGAAACCAGACCAACCCTCAAAACCAAATGCAGCTCAAAACAGATCAAGGACTCCTTCGGTGGATTGTAAGGATTATTTTTGACGTCTGTTTGAGTCCTTGGTCTTCCAACTCGTTGCAAACCGAGTGTGCCTTGTATGGTGCTGAATGTAAGGAAGCCTCTTTCAGATTCCCTTTGCTCTTGTTGCCTCTGTTATTCCTGTACTCCGTGATCCCTGGCAAAGGATAGATATGTCATAAAAGGGTGAGACTTAATCAAAGCTACAGACTTCTTCCTTTCCCTTTTTCCTGAGATCTTTTCATGTTTGGGAGGGGAAAATTACGGATTTTTTCGCACTTTCCAGTTGTATTAAAGTTGTTGTTGTTATTATTTTTATATTCAATGTGAATATTTCTAGTCAGGCTTTTTAAGAAATTGATGTAACGGGAAATTGTATAATGCCATCAGTGCCTTTTACAGTTCTTCTGCAGCCCTCTCCTTCAGGGGCGGGAATTTCTGGTGTACTCAGCGATGTAATTACAGTCTCTTTCTTTCAAGGTAACTCATGGCTTTTTTTCTTCTCAACCCCCTCCCCCTTCTCTTTTAATGGCACTGTGCACTCAACTAGATTATTTACTTCAATTGAATTGTGAATGTTTGTAAGCTACCCGCTGTATTTTTTTTCTTTTTTAATTTATAAACTTTAGTTTAACACTTAGCTCTGCCGCTTGTGTCATTTCTGAGAGTGGACACGGATTTCCCCAGCGACTTCTTCCTCGCAGCAGAGTTCAAGCTGCAGTTCAGACCGCGTCTCTCCTTTTCCTCGCTGGCACAGCTGGCGGTGGCTCTGCCGGCAGCTCCCGCGGTGGGGACCGCGGGGTCCGTAGGGGGGCAAAGGGGCTCGGGACGGGAGCCTTACGGAGTTCCGTGATAACGTTTGTCCAGGACGGAGCGACCCCCCCCGTCCGCCGGAGAGACGGGTCGCTGGTTTAATTGCCGGGTTACGGTGAGGACGCGGTGCGGAGAAAGGAGCCCCGTGGACATGGCCCCGCTTTTCCCGGGCGAGGGCGGTCTCGCCGCGCGCGCTGGGACCGCGCGGATTCCCGTTTCCGCGGCCCGTGTGGGTTTAAAACCTCGGCGGCTCCCGGGAAAAGCGCGTGGGGCGGCGGGTTCTCCTCTCTCCGCCGGAGCCCGAGGCCGCGGGAGGGGGCTTCTCAGTCCCTGGCGAAGCGGCCGAGGCCGTTCGTATCCCGGCATGGCCTCGCCAGCCGCTTGGGGCAGCCGCCCGACCCGCGCCGAGTCCCCTGCGAGCCTCCGCGGGAGCCCGGGCGGGCGGCACCGTGCCCGCAGCTCATCCCGCCGCCGTCCCCACCACCGCCCCCGCTGCCCGACAGGGCGGGCGGCTCCACCGAGCTCGGGGCGACCCGGCCGCGGCTGCGACGGTTTGTCCGCACCGGAGGAGCCCTGCCCGGGCCTCTCTCGCAGGCAGCCTGGGCGTCGCCGGTTCTTCATCGCCAGTTCTTCATCGCCACAGGCTTCTTTCTTTCCCTGCTGGGTCTTTCCTCGGGCTCCCGAGCTCCGAGAGGCTAGGACGAAACCCCCGTCTCCGCATCGCCCCCCAGCCCCGACCGCCGTCCTCGCAAGCCGTCCCGGGAGGAGGCCGGGATGCTCCTTCCCCAGCCCGTCGCCCCGGGCCTTCCCGGCTGCGTTCGCCGCTCGGGGCAGAGGCGGCGGAGAGGGGAGCGGGGACCGCAGCTCCCGGGGGAGCCCCGGGGCCGGATCGGAGCGAGCTCCCTGCTCCTAGAGCTGCGGGACTCGTGGCACCGCGGGGAACGCTCTGGCTCTGGCGGCTCTGGATTTGCTCGCCGGGAGGGTCGGCGATGCGGCTGATGAAGGGAGCTCCCCGGTGCAGCGGGACCGGCGAGAAGCGCGCTCTGCACAGCTCTTCTTGGCAGATGCGGGAGGGCTGACATTTATTAAGCTCGATCCCGAAAGCCTTTTAATTTTTTGTTCTATCTCTCCCCACCCCGCCTTTTAAAACTGTTTCCTTTCACCTTTCCCACCGCTTTTCCCCGCGGGAAAATATAAGTTTTAGGTGGCAGGCGCAGGGCTCCCACGCAGACACATGAATTTGCTCCTTTTCTTCCCTCCGAGGCCGTTTCTCCCTCCTCGTGCTCCTGTTCGACTCTTGCAGCCCCTCGACACGATCACAGATCCGCTGACGGAGATGGCTTCAACCGGATAACTTACCCCAGCGGAGCGTTTGGCCCCGGCGGAGGTGGGGAGGGGGGGCAAGGCGGCGGTGGTGGCTTTCGGCAAAACTCCTTATTCGAATGAGGAGATTATTTCGAAGACTTCTTCGTTTTCCGTAGCTCACCCCATTTTATAATTTTGCTCCGTGCTTGCTGGCGGATGCAGCGCTGTATAGAACCTGATCTGAAAAGCAAGAGCCGCTTCCCCGGGGCTCCCCGGTTGTAACGCTGGGTAACAGGCGCAGGATAGAGAGTTAAACTATTTTTCTTTGAATCCGGTAAAACTAAGATGCATTTTAGTCGAGACAGAAATTGCTGAAAAAGACGATCCGAGTGAAGTTACTTGGAATTCTATAATTGTGCTTCATATCGAATATTTACACACCGAGTTTGTCTTTGTTAGATGTTAAAATATTCCGATATTTGATAAACTTCAGTATTTTGCACAGGGGGAATTTAGTGGAGAAATTAATGGAATTTTGCTGGAATTTTGAGGCGTTTCTAGTTTTGTTTTTATTGATAATTTTACGATTTGAAATACAAAGAAAACGCTCTGATTCATTTTGTCTTTTCTTAATGACAAAATCCCTGGTTGCCAGCTTGTAACTGCACCAAGGCCAAAAGAATCAGTCTGGATGTTCGGCGTTTAAGTTCCCAGTGAAACCCATGTCCCCCCACACCCTCGGAACGCACAGCCAGCTCCTCGCCACATCCACGGCCGCAACGTGAAAATCACCTCCCTAACGACACATCCCGACTTCGGCCTCTCTCCCAAACCCCCAGTCTCTACAGGAGCCGTGGGAATAATTTTCCATCCGGCCGTGGACAAGCTCCAGCCTTAAAGAAGATAAAACAGCTGCAACAGAAAGAGGGGGAGAGAAACTACCGCAGCTACAAGACATTGGATTGTTGAAATGTAATGTAAATTGTGTACATCTCCGCATATGTCTCCATAGACGCTTGTTTGTGTATGAAACACTCACACAGGCGCAGAGACCAGCCCTGCAGCGGGGAGGCTGCCTGTGTTTGGATACCTCCCGGTCTCTCGCAGGGCGATAAAACGGGGAAGCAGGGCGGTTTCTCTCGGAGCTCACTCACTCACTCACTCGCGGACACACACGTAGGAACGAGCGCCGGAGCCGCCTGAGCGCAGGCAGCGCCCCCGGCACCTGCCCGGCCCCCCGGTGCTCCCGGGAGCGGGGGCCAAAGGTGCCCGGAGGTTAAGGGCCTCTCCCCGGCCGGCCCGGGGCACCCGCAGGCACTTTTCCGCTCCGCTTCTCCTGTCAGCGGGAAGGACACACGCCCCGACGGCGGCTCCGGGGCGTCCCCGGGGCTGCGGCACCGAAACCCCCGCGGGGAGCGACCCCGCTTGGAGGGGGCCGGAGGCCGGGGCGGGGGCGCCGCTGGTTTATCGCCGGGTGACGGAGAAATGAAAGGCATCTTTTCGGCCCGGCCACGTCCTCGGGGATGCTCTCGCTCCTCGCCTGTCCGAGAGCCTCCGCGATGTTCGCTGCTGCGGGCAACGAGAGAAGACGGGGAGCAAAGGCTATACTGCTGCATCCCCCTCCCCGGGCAGCTGGAGGGACCACGGGCTGGGGGGACTCTCACCTGCGGGTGGGACTTGTCCTTTAGGTTGTGCTTTTGGGGGGGGGTTGTGGATTTTTTGTTTGTTTTTTGTTGTTTTACTTCGTTTGTAGTTTTAAAAATTATTATTATTATTAAAGACAAGTAGAGAATTTCTGCCATAGGCAAGCAAACCTCTCTCTCCCGAGGGATGAAGGGGACCGGGAGGGCGACCTCACTCCCAGGATGTCGCGGTGGCCGTCGAGGGTCGGTGGGCACCAGCCCGGGGTAGCCCTGCCCTCCTCCCTCCTCTCCAGCTCCCAGGCTGATCCCCAGAGGAAAAAGCTGCCCGGAGGATGAGGGTTTGGACTCCGCTGCCCGCAGCCCTCGGAGCTGCTGAAGAACCATCCCCGTCTTTCTCCGACTCTTTTCCCAGCTCTGTACCAGAGCTGGAAGAGGTGTTAGCCACAAGGCTGCTCCCAAGTGATGCTGGCGATGAGTGAAACTGCCGGGGCGTTCTTTGGAATAATAATAGCGGGGAGCGGTGGCTGCAGAGTCGCAGGTTACGCCTTTTGGGGGCTCTCAGGTGCGCCCGCGGCTTTTTGCCTAAAATCTGACTAAAATCAGTAGTAAAGCGGCTGGAGCTTGGGCTCCCGAAGGACACTGTGGGCAGCCAGCAGCGGATCCTCTGCTGCGACAAACCCGCATCTGAGCCAGGGAAACCTCTGAGAGTGGCGGGCAAGGGACGGCAGGGGGGCTGCCCCGCCGCTAGCCACGGGCGGGTGGCGACCCGCAGGGGCCGCCTGCTGCCTCCAAAGGGCTGCAAATCGTCACCAGTGTCGGTGACTGATGTACTTCCCACCAGAGCAGGGACACAGTTTTTAATAAAAATAGATGTCAGGGTAATAGTGCTCGTAGGTATTTCAAACATTTTTCCCCCTCCTTTCATTAAAAAAAAAAAAAAAAAGAGCAAAACCAGAAAAAAACCTAAACAAAACCCAAACAAACGTGGGAAATTAAAATGCAACACGCGGCCTTTTCATTCACGGCCGAAGCGGTGCTTTCACATCGAGGGAAAATGGCCAGAAAACCATAAGAGGGGTGGAAAGGTAAAGAAGGGGCTGATGCTGAGCGTCCCGGGGCCGGACGGCATCACCGCGTGGGCAGGGACCGGCTGTCGGGGGGGCTGAGGTTCCTGCTCTGTTTCCTAAATTGTTCTGCGGGGAAAGCGAATCCTGCGAGCTGGAACGGCTCAGAAAGGCGCTGTCTGCCCTGCCCGCCGCCTCAGAGCCCCGACCCTGCCTTCCAGCTCTAGCGGTTTGGGGACCCTGCGCTGCTCCGGGGATTTTTATCCCGTTAAAGCTGCCCAACGGTGAGACACCCCCCCCACCGTGCTCTCCCGGGTGGGAGTAAACACTTCGCTCGTGGATCTGCGCTCAAATCGGCCGAGGAACCTCTTTGTGCCACAAAGGACTCGAGTGATAATTAGGGATGAAATGCGCGTGGAGAAGACTAATATTATTTTTGGCTTGTGCGGCGATAATAGAGATTTGCAAGCTGTCTGAATAAAGCCGGGGAGGCTGGGAGGGAGGCGGTTCTGCAGCTGCCGGCAGCGCTTGGGCTCGGTGGGGAGGTTTGTGCCGTTCTCCTCCGCTCGGGACAGGGAAAACGAGGGGCTGGTGGTGTCCGGGATCTGATTTTCAGGACACGGGTGTGGTAGAGGGTGGGAGGGGGGTGCCCAGCCCGAAGGGCATCGCCGAGGAGCCGGGGGTGGGGAGTCCGGAGAGGATTCACCTCCGCTCTGCACGGTGGTGGCACTGGGCTGCTAAAAGAACAGAGCAAAGAAATTACACTTACTTAAAAAAATAGAAAAGAAAAAAACAAAAAAAAAAAACAAAAAAAAGGACGATTCGCTGTTATCTTTATTCAATTAAGAAAATTAATCCAAAACGGGTGAACTTCTAGGGATGTTTTCCTAGTACTAACAAGAAAAGAATATATGCGCTCATTCGCTGGCTACACACACCACTCTGGAGGCAGAACTGTAATTTTGTCAAGTGGCTCTGAGGTTCCTTTCATTTATCTGAAATTTGACCAACTAAAATTAAAATACCTGGAAGAAACAGGCGGGTTCCTCTCTCTTGGATAAAAGCTTTTGCGTGTTGCTTTAAAAAGTGCGGTCTGCGTGGTGGCTTCGCGGACCCTGGGAAGCTGAGCTTCGATGCCCGCGTCAGGGGATCACAATGGCTTAACTTCACCAAAATTCCCTCAAAACATACTGAAATATCCACTTCGTTTTAGCGAACAAACGATTCCTCCGAAGAGGGACCAGAAACGAAGGGAGAAGGTGCAGGAAGAAAAAGACCTATCGCAAGCTTTCCTTGAACGGAGAGAGCTTTAAAAGGAGAAAACGACATTTTATCGTGAGGGGAAAAAAATACATATGCAACCTTTGCAAAGTGGAAATTACTTGTCAGCAGACCTGGCCGCGGGAGGAGTCTCGTGTCAGAGAGGTGGCAAAGCCTTTTTCAGAGGAGAGGGCGAGGGCTGCCCGCCCCGCAGAACGGGGCGAGGGGCACCTCGGCCGTCCCCTCCCGCCATGGAACGAGTGACTACGGGAGATGGAGCGCGGCTCCTTGCAGCGGGCACCCTTCAGAGCCCCTTCCCAGCGCTCCTCTCCCGCCGTCTCGTTCCGGGAGGCTCCCGCTGGCTGCTCGGGACGAGCGCCCGTCGGCTCCGCACCCCGCCCGGCCCCGCGCCTCCCTCTCCCCGCAGAACCGGCTCCATGCCCCGGGCCGCCTCCCCGCGCCCCTCCCGGTCCCTGCAGAGCCCCGCAGGGCTGCTCTGGGCCCCCCCCGGCCCGGAGGGTAGGGTCCCCTCAGTGCCAGGCCTGTGTATTTGTAGTTTGATTTCGCACGTCAAGGATAATTTCTTCATACAACTTAATGGACGCGGCCTGACATCCATAATGATCGCTAATCATTCAAATTATTTTTGCTAGCGCCCAGACATGTTCCAGTTGTTGTGATAGATCGCGTTTCACCCATAATAACGGACAATTACCATTTCTAATTCGCCGGCTTTTGACACCTAAATCCACCCGCCATATGTGGCTGAAACGCACCGTGCTCGGCTGCGAGGCCCTGATGGCATTTGCAGCGAACCCTCCTCCTCCTCCGAGAGGGGCACCTGGAGTGCCTTCCCCGCCCCCCCCCCGGCCCTTCCCGGCCCGCAGCAGCCCCGTCGATTCCCTTCCCGCAGCCCCTATCGCCGACAAACCGGGGAAACCCGAACGTTTGTTCGTGCTCAGCATAGGCGAAAAGAGAAGCGGCCGGGGGATGCTGCAGGGCTCCAGACGGGGACGATTCAGGGATGCAGTCAGGGATGCTGCAGAGGTGCAGACAGGGATGCGGCAGCCGGGGGTGCTGCAGAGGGAACCTTCTCGACGTGGGGACATACAGCCTTGAAGGGCCTTCTATACGGGAGGGACAGAAAAGGGTGGAGGGGAGTTTCAGCTGTCAAAAAGGCGTGTAGTGCCTTTCCATGACACCCATCAGCTTTCCTGGGGCATCCACCTCCGCGGTTCGCCTGGAATCCGATGCACTGGATGGAAGGTCCCCCTGCGGGATCCGGTGCATCCGATCGAGGCGGGACCGGCAGCTCCGACCCGTCCACGCCGGAACAAGCTTTGTCAAAAGCAGCCGGGTGAGGATTTGCCCTGAGTGATTCCTTTTTGTTTATTTAGTTCGTTATTTGTAATGAGCGAACGACTGAAGCCCTGGCGTTCGGTTTTAACCCCCGCAGGATGGAAAATTCGCCGCAAATGCCACGACACAACACAACGTCCCGTCCGAGCGCCGCAAGGCGAGAAACCTCGCGTTTCGATAGGTCGGCGGGCACCCCTTTCTTTTTAAGCCCTAAAGATTTCTGCTGCACTGAAGTTTAAACACGTGAAACGTTCCCTTCGGTAGGAGTAATTATGGATATCCTGGTCCCAGCTGCAATGAAGGGTTCAGAGGGAGCAAACGAGGTCAGGTCCTGCCGCTGCCCTACTGTGCCCGCGGTGCGATGCTCACTGATGCAGCCCAGGGCCTAGTGAGAGCATCAGAGAAGCACAAACAGGGTCACGCGTGTTTCCAGAGGGGCAGCAGGTACGTCCGAGGGCTGCCCATCGCCGTGGCATCACCCGGCATTTCTCAGTGCCCCCGTCCTCTTGCGGCTTCCTTGAGCGCCTCTACAAACCCCACACGCGAATTCAAGCCTCCCCGCACACAGCCCTCCCCTGCCGCCTTGGGCTTCTCTTTCCTTCATCCCAAACGCTTAAAACCCACCCAAACCCGACAGCTCCGGATAGCATAACGATGATGAAGACGATGATGCTGGGGAGGAAAGCAGCGGGGCTACCGGGAGCCGCGGGCAGGCGAGGGGAGCGCGGGCGAAGCAGGGATGAAGCCGGGGTTGTGGCAGGGATGCAGCCTGGGATGTTTCAGGGATGAAGCCGGGGATGCTGGAGAGGTGCAGACGGGGATGCCGCAGTGATGCATGCGGGGATGCTGCAGGGATGAAGCCGGGGATGCTGCAGGGGTGCAGCCGGGGATGCTGCAGGGATGCAGCCGGGGATACCGCAGGGTCGCAGCCTGGGGTGCTGCAGGGATGCAGCGGGGTTGGGGGCCGCCGTGCCGGCCCTGCCGCCGAACCCCATCCCGGGGCAGCGTTTGGGAACTGTCATCGGCGGCAAAGTGCTGAACTCGGCCTGGCGGCGGCCCCGGCCCCAGCCCCGCTCCTCGGTTAGAGGGAGATCGCCCTCCCCGCTCCCCCCTGCGCCCCCAGCCTCCCCCGTGAGGCGGCGAAGCGGCCCCGCCAGGAGCCAACGCACCGAGCGCTACTTTGGGCAGCCGGGGGTGACCACGTGTGGCTCCGACGGGCTTATTAACGGAGAAAACGGAGGGATTTCTCCATCAATTTGCTTTAAAATCGGGACTAGAGGGACTGCCTATCTGAGGTTTCTCGGTTCCCGGTGAAGTATTTTGATTAGGAAGTTTATTTCTAGTTAAACTTCCACAGCGTGTCTGAGGTATTACTAGTTTCCCTCGGAACTAAACAAAATACTTTCCTAGCCCTTGATTTCGAGGTAAAGACGATGGGAAAAAAAACCCACCAGCCCCCTGCACGTTAACAACGAGGCCACCGCGGTCCCGACTGGCTACGGGGAGCGAGGAAAGGGCTGGTCTCAAACGCCCTGGTCCAAAGACACCGCAGGGAAAGGCAACGAAGCGGACAGGGAATTACGGAGCAGGATCCCTCCCCTGTGTCCTCGCCCTCTCCCCAGCATGTGTTTTATCCCACTAGCCCTTATTTCTGCACGACCCCGAGTACCACTGAGATCCCCCACCTGCTCCTCTTTCCTCCCTTCCCTGTCCCCCAGGGGATCTGCCCGGCTCTATGTGAGCGGCAGAAGGGCTCGACTGGAGTGTCCTTGCTCAAGCGATGACAGGCAGTGGAAGTTTTTCTTGGTTGCGCTTGGGAGGCTGGGGGCCCCAGAACTGCATCATGCGAAGGAATAGACCCATGTCCCTCAGTAGGAGCAGGACTGGGGATCAAGCTCTTGCTAGCGCTAGGAAACTCATCAAGGATGCTCCAGTAAGAATCCCCCAAGAAATAATTTTTAATTACCTTCTCTGGGTTTGGACACACCAGTGTGATTAAAGGGTCTTAAAAGTTTATTTCCCCACGGAGACTCTGGCAAATGCCTGGACTCCAGGTAGCTCTGTTGCTGACTTCTGTGGTCTGGGGTTTTTGCCATGTTTTACATCATATTCACACTCTGTCCATTCTGACCCTCACACACTCACCAGTTACAGTGAACTTCCTAGAACAAGCAACAAGACAAACTCAAGGCATTTAAGAACTAATAAATACACTTTCCTGTATGTCTTTGACAAAGATTAGATTCTTACTGTATATGTCACTGTAGCCAGCTATAGAAACTGACGTTATATGAATTTGCAAACAAAACACCAACAAAAAAACCACCCCAAACCTACATTTTTTTTTCTAGAATAACTCCAAGGAAAGAAAAGTACCATTCCAGTGACAAAAGATCTGTTTTCCTTGACAACTTTGCACAATACATATTACTTTATTTTTATACACCATCAGAAATCTGGAGATATGAGAGATCAGTGTGGGAGCAAGACCTGTACAGCAGGGAGTACTGTTTATTTAGTCCCTCTGAAGGGTATTTTCTAGGTGTTGTTGGAACCAAAAGGTCTGGTAGCTTCCTAGCAAGAGCTCCACCACAGTATCAAGGAAAGCACAAAGTCCTCAATGCTCCTTCCTTCTGTTCCCCCTCCCAAGAGATCCATCTGAACCAGCCTCTACTCCCCCATCCCAGCTTGGTTCGTGGTGTCTGACACTGCCATCTTGTGTTCTAGAGTTTCAGCAATTGTTTACAAAACCAAACGCAGAGTCTCTGTCACTAAGTTCCAATGAAAAAATACAAAAGGTGCCATTTGCAAAGAAAAGGGTTCATCTAAGTCTTTAGACGGTTTAACAAGTGCTCTCAAAGAAAGCTACCAAGTGCTTGTTTTAGCTAAGATGTTAAACGTTAACATTTTAGCTTTTAGATAAAGAGCAAATTTAAGCATAATTGAGCCTGTTGGATCTTCTCAAAGGAGGAGCATTCTCCTCTGTGCCAACTATGGTACAATTCAGGCTTTACTCAAGTCTCTCCAGTGGCACCATTCTTCTAGTCATCTTTACCATTCTCTAGAAACAAACTAGCAGGCTTTATTTATCCTTTCTGGACACAAACACGAAGACAATGTCAATAGTTTCCTGCATATTTTCTGCCTTTGTTACTGCCACTGTAATCTTGGACAAATCTCTTCAGGCTCACTATGCAGTTTTGGTGAACAGCTTCAACAGGTAAGACTGCACGAAAGAATAAAAAATGCTAAGGAAAATAATTCAGATGAAGCAAGATAAGGAAGCTTTACCCTAGCTTAATAATTTGAATTGACTGGCACAGACATCTGGACAGGAAGGACAACTGAGGGTGATGTAACTATTTTTTATCCAATAATAAACATAAAAACACTTTCGAGAGCTGGAAAGGGAAGAGTAAAATGGAGGCAACAGAGGCATCTGTGGAAATGCAAATGGACTGTCAAATAATTTCTTTACTTTTAAATTATCTATTTTTTCTTTTCTTACAGAGAAAATTTAGTGGCATGCTAAATAAATGACTCAAAGTTTATTTAATGTTTCCTGACTCTTTTCATTTTTTGGTATGTTATGATCTAGATTACTTAAACATGCTTTTCCTTTTTAAAAAAAATTAAGTAAGCATAAATTGCAAATTACTGTATCCTTTTAAAAGTATTAAAGTCATATAAGAATGGTGTAATTAGAATAAGTGATGAAAACTTTTGGTCAGGACTTCAAAACATGTCAAATTAATAATGAACAAGTTGAGAAAGGTGTTGCAAATAACGTTAATTAAAAATGTCCACATGCAGTTCCTTTCAGGTCATATGAATAAATATCTACAGCTTCTATAGGGGTCTCAGTTTATACTGAAAATGAGGAAGTCTTTATAATTCATAACTATTACAGTCTTTATAAATGTTCTTTCTCATATTTCCCACTGGAAACCATTAGATAATCTGTTTTTATTATACAGAGCCAAACATTTGGCTTAATATTTTTGTTTAAGTACAGACCACAGAATCATGGGGATATTAGCCATCTCATAATTTCTAGGGGTGCCTTAAAACCATGTACATTTATTCCTGTCTTGAGAGTTTCTTAGTTACAATCTTTGACCCTTGTTCTCCTAAAAATGTTACCCAAGATACATATAAAAAAAGCATTAAAGGAGTTTCCTACTCTCTGTTTCTTCATTAACCATCTACCTTGCCACCCACCAATCCTATGGATTTAAGAGTCTACATTATTGAGTCCGTAAATTAACCAAAAAATGCAGACAGCTGGTACAGCCAAGTAGTAGATGGCCTTAATGTTTTCATATTAACACATTAAACAAGCAGACACATGGCTTTTAATTATGCCCCCCCCCCCCCTTTTTTTTTCATGGCAACAAGATACATGTCTTTTCCTGACCTTCCTGCAAAGTCAATATATTTTTGGGCCAAAGCTGAATTAATAGAGATAATAAAAGTCTATGGAGTGAAGGATTATTCTGAGTATCTGAGAAAGATTGTAAGAAGGAAGCAATGAACTTCAAGCACAATCCAAACTGGTGTTCAGTTTTCTAAACCAGGAGTTATTCAGCATTTCAGACTGACAGCTTGTAAGTGTAAATTTTATTAAATGCAGAGCAATAAATTTTTGTAAGTTTCTGTCATTTTAAATTTTAGTGGCTTAGATTGAACCCTCCAGTCTTTTAAATCACAACTTGTATGAGCACAGCTCTAAAGCGTTCACCATTCTTAAATATGTGCTTTTCAAAACCTTATTATTGCTTACAAAATATCCTTGTCAGGATCCAGGTATGCATGGCTCCCGTCAATGATAGGGTGACAGGCACAAGCCCTCTTTCGTGTTTACTTTGTATTTTATATAAATCTTTCTTCTCTTCATTCTCACTAGGCAGAAAATAAAATGGAATTAGCAGTGATACAACCCTTCAGACCAGTCAGATTTTCTCCTTTGATCTCCAAAAAATTTCTTTGCATGTGCATGGCAAGAGGTTGGCTCCAGGTATCATTGTTTTGCACTTGAGACAGGCACAAAATGATTCAGGACAAATGAAAACATGCTAACACCTATCAGCTAAAGCTGAAATGTAGCAGGGAATATTTTGGAAAAGTTATTGCATGACAAAGTGAGATCAGTGGAGATCTCTTGTAATGTTTTAATGGATAACAGAACTCGAGGGGAAGGCAGTTTTGTGTAAGCAAAGGACCACAGAAATTTGGCCAAACAGCTCAGACATTTATGAGATCATTTTTTTTTTCCCCCAGAAGATTACAACTGCCACTGAAATACCAAAGTAAAGTGACAGAATTGCACAGCATCCAACAGGTTTGTGTTTGCCAGAGGGGACCCAGCCACTTCACTTGATGTGCTCCAGCAGTCACAGATATATATGCCAGTGTGTGGGGCTGTGGGAATAAGTGTGTGTTTGTTCATTTAGAGGAACATTATGAAAGCAAATATCATATTTTCTTCTAAACACATGTACTTCAGTTGCAAATAACCATATAAAATCACTTACCATAGAATCACAGGGTTGGAAAAGGCTTCTTGGATCATCAAGTCCAACCATAGAATCATGGAATCACCAGGTTGGAAAAGACCTCCTGGATCAACTTCAAACATTTTGAATTGTGGTATATAGTAAGCAAGATTAAAGAGCCAGCACATGCAGCACATTTAATTGAAGGTCTGAATCTTGTTTTTCATAGCACTTTAGATGTGTATTTTTCATAGTATTTCATCAAGTCATAGAATCATAGAATCATAGAATCACCAGGTTGGAAGAGACCCACCGGATCATTGAGTCCAACCATTCCTACCAAACACTAAACCATGACCCTCAGCACCTCGTCCACCCATGCCTTAAACACCTCCAGGGAAGGTGAATCAACCACCTCCCTGGGTAGCCCATTCCAGTGCCCAATGACCCCTTCTGTGAAAAAATTTTTCCTAACGTCCAGCCTAAATCTCCCCTGGCAGGCTTGAGGCCATTCCCTCTTGACCTGCCCCC
>WAAB01012098.1:152456-178100 GCA_013389865.1 Piaya cayana | reverse complement strand
CAGGCCAGGGGCTGACAGTTTCCGTAGCAGAATGCTGTGAGAAACTGTGTCAAAGGCTTTACTGAAGTCCCGGAAGACCACATCCACAGCCTTTCCCTCATCCAGCAGCCGATTCACTTTGTCACAGAAGGTGATTAGGTTAGTCCATGTACTGGAGCACACAGTTAGGTATGCAAATTCTATCACAGTAGTTGCTTTTAATTTTTTCTGTTGTGCTTCTCCTAACTGTCCCTTCCTTACCAGGTTGCTAGTACATCTCTGTAGTTTGGCTAAACATAGATCCGAGATAATCATGCCATAAAGCTACTCCAACTCTGACAAGAACACCTATAGTTTTGGCAGTGGTAAATGAACTACTCTCAAAGATGTAAAATTTCCTTGGAAGAAATTAGTTTGGAAGCACATAGGCCACCATTGAATGAAAGCATTTTGAGTAAGTCATAACTTTTGACACCACATCAGAAGAAAATCAATATAAAGTAGGGTTTTGAAAATCAGTTATCCCAGATACATAACTTTGCTGGTCATACGCCCTTACAGATTATCAGCAGTCAGTTACGATTTAAGTTCGTCATGTGCAATAAGAAATACGGACACGAAAATTATCTGAAATTTTGGTCCTTTTGTCATGCAAGCTGAGATACATCACCACTGAGCTGTGAGCTTTACTATCTTAAATAATATTATTAATATCCAAGAATTTATTAGAGCTACAATGGGCCAACTGTTGAATACGGCTGTGATGCCAGGCTGCCTGGCCAGGACATCGGCTCTCCCATTCCCTGGGTGTCACAGTAGCTGAAGTGGCAGAGGGATTTGTGCCTGGCCTCACTCCTCATGTCATGGCTCAAGTCAATGATGAAGACAAGTTCACTTGAAGGCACGAGGCTGTGGTGAGGGTGAGGTTTGAGCACACATTTATTTTTGCTGAATCTTTTATTGTGGCGGTAACTGTGGGCAGAGGGTGTGGTGGCAAGTAACAGAGGGGGTGGGAATAATAACATCGTGAACTGCTGCAGCTGTTTACTCTCTGAACATGAGTCAGAGCCCTCTGCCACACTGGGAAGTGACATGAATGCCTGTCGGGCACAACAGATATTTCAAAGCTGATTAAGACATGTTACATTTATTTATTCAAACAGGGATAATTTTCTGGCCGAGTACATTGGGGTAGTTATTATTTCAGTCATGTTTGCCTTCCTTTGCTGACACGTTGCACTGAAATGGCACAGCTGATGAATGACTGCACGGTTTGTAGAGGTAACACTAGGCTTCATCCTCTCTTGCCCTATATCTTATAAAGTCTCTAACTGCAGTACATAGCTGAGTAGGAGGCTACTAAATGGTGCTTTACAGACATTTCAGATTCATTTTGGACTGGGATATTTGCTTACTCAAGAAAATCAGGCTTGAATGTCTGCAGTCACTGCAAACCTACCTCTCCCATGAAAGTTTTGTAGGAAATTGTGCATCCAGCTGAATAATTCCAGACTGAGTTGTACACCTCACTGCATTGCTTGCATAGTCGGAGCAGCTAAAATCTGTAGCTGGGCATAAGGATCACAGTTCACTAGGTGATGTACATAGGTATAGCCTATAGATAAAGAAAGAAATGGAAAATTGCCGTAGTCATGGGGGAGAAAAAAAGAAACAATGAGACAATTTTATTCTATATGACAGACATTCATACCTGATCATCAGTACCTTCAAGCTGCTGAGGTCCTTACAGACAAGGAGGCTGAGCAGTGAAGGAGTGGAAGAGTAAGGTCTCATCTCCTTACATATAACTCCTTGTGTAATTGGACTGGTAATGTTTTTTTTCCCATACAGTACAGGAGTTTCTTGAAGAGCTACGCAGACGTATAACCAAAATAATTCAAAGTCTAGAGAGCTCTCTTTCTGGAAAAGAGCTCCTGGATTCAAGTTTTGCCAAGTGGATCACAACCCAGAATATTTTTCTGTGCTATACAGACACTAGTAAAATAAAGCCTAGGAGTCTGGGGAACTAATTAGGTTTGAGCACACTGAAAGCATGGTTGGTATGTGCTGCAGCGAACACAGAACTGCATGTTTAAGTTTAACAGTAATGACTCTAACACCTACAGTTTAGTGTGGAAGATAAATGTGGTTTTGGAGACATTGAGGTAGGAAACCATAAGCTTTAATTTTTGCCTTTAAGAGTGACATCATATATGACTTTGAACAGGTCAGCTAGACTTGGAAGAAGGGATTGCAGTGGGTTTTCTGTGTCAGGATTCATTCAACTTGTGTATGTACTGATGTCCCTGGATGGAGATAAATAGTAAATGACTATTGTTGCAGGGTCTGATCATAAAAATGCAGAAAGGGATATATTCACTTTTGTGGAAGTCCCAACAATGATTTGCAACTAATAATTTATTCAGAAATTTGAGTTTGTCTTCTTGTGAATTGTTCACAAGTAGATTGTAACTTCACAAACTGATGTAATGTATAAAGGCTGATTTACTGTGAAGTGTCAAGGGATATCTCTTGGCATAAGTTTTAGTATGAAGAAAGAATATTTAATAAGGGCCTCCAGGCAAGTGGAAAATAGGATACATTGCACCACAGGTTTACTTCATATATCAGATTAATGTGACAGTTTTCTTTGCTGAAAGATTTTTTAGACAAGGGCAATATGGTAGACATCATCTATGTGGACTTTGATAGAAAGAAGCTGTTCATTAAGTCAGAAAGGTGGAAATGAGTAGATAAAGTGAAGATGGGAGAGCCAGCTAAAGAGAAAATGATGTATGTTACTGAAAGAAGTATCAAGTTGCAGGGGATGGGCTAAACTCTAATCTTCAGTTACAATCTTGTGTAATGCATTTCTTAATAAGCTGCCCACAAAAAGGATTGGGCTGATGAACCAGTAAGAAGTTGTTGCGAAGCTATAGAGGACACTCAAGATACTGGGCCGAAAGGACTGGATATCTCTGTGGTCAGAAACACTTGATGCAGTATGCCACAAGATAAGATTCAGCTGTGTAAATTGCAAAGTCATGCACTTGGAAACTAGTATCTAAATCTTTAGAGGAAAATAAGACATTATAGCTAACAATTTAAGAGGAGAATGAGATAACTGCTAGATCTACTGGAAATGCGATTTATTTGTGAAAAAAAGCAAATGCAATTATAGAGCTCAGCAATAACACCTGAGGGAAAGGAGGAGGAAAAAGGACATTTGAGGTTATGGCATTTGTCTTCCCAAGTAACCATCATGCATGCTGAGGCTCTGCCTCTCAGGAAGCATCTAAAGATCCAGCAGCAGATGGGTAATAGAGAATGAATTCTCATTTTGGCTTTGCTTGCATGTTTTACTTTGTCTCACTTATTAAACTGTTACTATCTCACCCTATCTTTCTCGCTTTTGCCCCTCTGACTCTCTCCCTCATCCTGCTGAGGGAGAGTGAGAAAGTAGCTGGGTGAAAACTTAGCTGCCAGGGGGATCCCACCCAGCATAGAGTCACACCACTAAGCTCTAGAACAAACTTCCAGCAGGAGCTGTGGAGGCAAATGGCTTTCCTGCTTTTGTGATAGAATTTAATGGTTCCCTTCAGGAATTAAACAACAGGAAATCAGTGATTCAGGTGGGCCCTTCCAAACATGAAAAAAATCTATCTAGAAAATAGTCCTAGAGTTATTTTCAATGTTGTTATAAGAGGAAGAAAAAATTAATGGCTTTTCATTGGACTGGTAACAGCTCAACGCTATAAGAAAGTCAGCTTTCTCCTCCATTCTAACAAGCACTGAAGCTTGGAGACAAGGAACAAGATTTCCCAGTGATCCTCTCTATTCAGGTGGGAAATCTGAAATTTGTGCAGAATTTAAATATACTTTGTGTGAAATCCAGTTGCCTCTCCTATAAATTAGTTCTTGCTCTGAAGGTCTTTTTGACCCTTTCCCTTTATCTAGCTGTGGTTGTTACTTAGCCTGGCTCTTGCTAGATTTTCTACTCTGACTTGGCCAGCATTCTTTCCTTCAATGGTGAAAGAAAGTGTTTACTACACTCAAAATGTGGTGAGTCTTTACTAGTAAATTCAGCTAGTGGAAAGACCAGAGAACTTGTTTGTGCATTCATACAACTAGAGAGCAAGTTTCCAATGTGGGTTTTTCATGTTAGCAGTGGCCAGAATTACTGTTTATGTCTTCAGTAGCCAGGTGTTAGTTAACTATTTCCCTTTCCACAATACAGGGAAAATGTAGCACCTTACACAAAGAGAAAGCTACTACTTACTTTACTCTCCTGTCCTCAGCACAGACAGTGCAGAAGGATATAACTGTTTGGGACTACATGCCTTGGTCACTTTTTTGGGAGAGAGGATGCGGTTAGTCTTCAACATTTAGCTTGGCCTCTGGAGTCTCATGCTTTGGTGAACCTCACAGGTCCTGTTTTACCAGGTAGTTTGTGGGGAAGAGCTGGCTAGTGGTTCTTCCGTGTTTTATTAGGCAATGTAGTGCATAAAAGCTGCGGCCTTCAGTTTAACCATATTCCTATGCGGAAAGTCTTGTTCACTGCAGCGTCTGAGCCAGAGACGTTTACATCACCATAATCAACAAGCACTTAAAGCAGTTACTCCTTAAATGACCTTAGGTTAGCAGGAAGCAAGATGGAAGAATGCCCTTCCAAAAGGAAGGACTTCCAACTTGAGTAGGAGCTGTTTTTTACATGTATAAAAACAAGTGATTATTTACCATTTCCACTCAGTTGTCAGTCTAGTCAGCCACATTAATCACTGAGTCTGACTCAAGGCACAGTAATCAAGCAACACAGAAAAGACAATCTGGTAAACACATTAAAGATGATACTGATGGAGAAAGAACAGTTTGGGTTTTATTTGCAAAATTCTAGTGCAATTAAAAGTAGCAGCTGCTTTCTATTCTGCTCCAGACTTGAGCAGTAAAATCAATATGCAAATATATTATTTTTTTAAATTGATGTACACTATACTTCTGCAGCAATTTTGCTTTTTTTCTCAAGGACACTTTCCTCATTCAAACAGATGTAATAGAAATTCCCACCTTGAAGAAGAGTAACGTCTATGAATCCTAGCCACAGAGTCTTGAAATAGAAAAACTTATATGAATGAAATACAGAAGTAAATGCATGCATTTGTGTAAGCACTGGAAGAAACAGCAGAGCAAAAGTTAAAAGAATGGATGGTGTTGGTAACAGAGGACACAGCTCTTGTCAATCACTGAGAAATGTGTTGTTTCCATCAAGCCCTGAAGACAACAGCACAGATCACTTGATAACTAACGACCCTACATTCCTGACAGGGATTGCAAAAAGATTGCAGGCTCTCACACATGCTGTTCCTTTTTCTCTCAGCTCAGAATTCCATCTCATTCAGCTTGATTTACAACGTTTCCCAGAGTCTGGGAGAAGCATATGGCTCTGACATAAGGAAAGATGACACAAATGATTCTTCTTATAGCTATTTCCTATGTAGGTAGTGATTTCTGTCTCTTTTTAAAGGACTTGCACGTAGGAAACACAACCTTATACTGCATCTTAATAAAATCATACATTCACAAAGGTTTAGTTTGCATTTGTACAAGCTGCATTTGCAGACATAGTAGACTGTGCAGACTAATTATTTAGTCAGTGTGACTTAAGAACAAGGGGGCAAAAGAACTAAAACAGGAACTGTGCTGTTTCTTCTTCAAACTGAAACTGATAACCAACAATTGTTTTCTAATTATACCAGAACAAAATGATCAGGAAAAAAAAAAAGAGTGTTTCTGATTACCAGCTCAAAACAGGAGCAGAAATGAAAAGCAATGTCTTGTACTGAAAATATGGCCAGGAGGGTGTAGGGGAAGATGTGAAGGAAAGAACCAGTGGCATCCAAGAGAGGAACAGAGATAAATAGGTGCCAGGAAGGGAAGTTCCTTTTGACCCAGATGAGGAGTAAGCAGGGTACGTGGGGAAGGACGATGTTGCACAGCAGGGGTGGATTGTGGAGTAAGAATGATAAGAGACTCCTATACTTGTCTTGACCCTCAGAAATTCTCATAGACCTTTCCCAGCACCAGCTTCCTACAACACATGCTCAACTCTTCGGGTCTTTCTTCCCTACCTACATAAAACCTCTGACTCCTTCACTGCTGCCTGTCTCCTCTCCTAAACCCTTCTGGCCTCTCCTGTGCTCTCTGTCCCCCAAAAACTCATTGAGCAGTTGTGGCAATTCCACTTAGGGAGAGCAGCCAAGCCTACAAATATTCGAGCTTTTTCAGCTAAAACTGAGCTGGAACCACTTCAGTGAAAATGTGAAGATGAAGAACCAAACCAAGTGTAAACATTTATTAAACTCACTGCCCAGCCAATACAAGTGGAAGATTTAGTAGTGGAACAGAGCAGAAGAAATAGTCAGTCTTACAGACTCTCAAAAGTCCTTAAGTGAAAGTGAAAATCTATGTAGGTTAATCTAAGCCTTCTGTGATTGCTTTTCTCAGCAACCTTCCACAGAATCCTGTGAGATGTACTCAGACACCTAAGGCTTCCTTTTTCTGAAGTACATAGATAGGAAACTAGAAATTTGGTTTCACATATCAAAGTCAATTTAATTCTGTAGCAAATGCTTAAGCCAAGACATAGGCCAAAACTTGAGAGACAATATAAATTACTTTCTTATTTGGAGCCTAAAAAAAAATGGGAATTTTTAAATAGTTGCCATCTCACTTATCATTGACAACATGCTCAATTGCCAGTGGATTACCAGTGAAATTTTGTCATAAAGAAATAATGTAAAGTATATAGAAATGATGATGAAAAACAAAAAGAGCAAACATCAAAATACTCACTTCATGTCCACTAAACAATATATACTTATTTTCTGTGCCTTTTGGTGACCCAGGCATTTTTCAGTGAAAACTCTATTTAGAGGCACAGCTTAAGGATTTTTTCTTACTGTTCTTAAAATGTAGATGTTTCAAATTATTTCCATACTGCCATCAATGAAAAAAAATAGTGAATGCGGTGTGTTCTGCTTGTTAATTCCATCCTTTTCAACATGCTTGATGTATTTCCTTTATCTGTGAAGTATCAAGCAGTTCAAGCCTAGCTTCCTCTCATCTAGAAAATGTTGTTCATATTTAGCAAAAAACAAACTAGTTGAGATTGCAATGACAAAAACATTTCAATGTGAAAATTGCCCTAGAGGGGATGTGCTTGTACCAACAATCCATACCACTTCACAAAAAAATAACCACACCACATCACATCACTAAAGTGCTTGCTGAACATCAACAAATAAGATGTATAAAGATTTGTATTTGGACTCTTTGCTCCATTATGCTAGTGTGAAGTGAAATAATGGTATATAACACACTAGTTTTATTGTTAATTTAAAAATTCACGGCACCAGGTAGCTTTAATCTTGTACACTAATTTTTTACATAGTAAGAAAAGCATTTTAGTAAATCCCTGTCATCCATACACTTAACTGCATGGAGGCTAGTAGTTGCTAGTAGTGCTCTCTCCTGGGGTAGATTCCATTCATCCTTCTTGGTAGTCAATGGCAAACATGCATGTTTATTCATATCAAGTATCATTGAATTTCCAAAATTATATACAAATGCTTATTTAAATAGATCAGATAGACAGCCAGAACACAACATAAAGCCCATGAACACCATAGTCAAGATAGAAGAGTTCTTTTTATATTGTTTACTCATTTAGATGAGAATGCTAACTTTTAATATGCTTAAATGATTTGTAGAGGAAAAGTGAATATAATCTAAGAAGAAAATTAAAATTGCGGATGTGTATTATGACACACACACTTCGTTGCATTTAAAATGAGAATACCTATATCTGGGAGACCTGAAGTACCTTCTTCTCTGATCACCTTGCTTTTGCATGTGAAGTGTGACCACCCTCTTATTCTCATCTTGGCGGTTGAATAGAACCCTGTTTCTCCCCAAAAATGCCAGGAAGCTTTGAATTCAACTTACTCTTCTTTCTTAATGTGACTGAAGCAGAATTGGCAGAAATATGAACAGTTACATCAACAGTGGCTTATCAGCCATGTGTCTGCCTTGATATGGAGCTTTTAAATGTCTAATGCCAATTGTACAACCATTCAGTATGTCAGAAATCACAAAGGAAAGTTCCATGTTTGTCCCTTTTGCTCTTACAAGAAATGCTATTCAGCTGAGCCCTTGCTGAAGTTTCTAGTTAAGAGAACTTGCAGCATAATTAGGCTAAAAGATGATTTGAAGTGGAAAACAGTTGATGAGTAACATGTTTAATTTGTTTTGAAGGTTGAAGAAAGTGACAAAGATCTGTGTCTGGTTTTCCATTAGAAATTAAGGTCTTGTCTGCTTACCCCCCTTACTTTTTCTTTTTTTTTTTTTTTTCAGAATGTCACTGGGAAAGCATCTGGCCTCAATTCTGCAAACATTTGAATATATGAGTAATAAGGAATCTTCTTGATCCTACTGAGGATTGAGTAAAGCAGTGTACTTGTAGTATTGGAAACTTATGACATACATTTCAAGAAGAAAACCTGAAAGAGACTGAAACCAGAATGATTTCTATTCAGGCACTACACAAAGATGTTCTAAAAATTATTAGCTTGATATTAAATCCAGTAAAGCACATTAGTGCTTTAAACAGCTTTACCTGTCTTCTTTTTTTTTCAAATTGTTGTATGATGTATGACCAAATAATTGTTATCGCTCCTTATATTGGAAGAATACATCAAATAGGGACTTGCAGAGATCTAGTACTGAATATCTTTATTAGTGACTTTGGAATAGAGAATATGATTCTTACAGTTGCAGATATAATCAAATTGGAATGGATAGCATGCATATTGGGGGACAAGGTTATATATAAAATTATATTGAAAATTGTGTGAGTAGCCTGAAATATAGGATGAAATTCAATGGGGACGTGCAGAGCACACTACAGTTAAACGGGAAGAAAACCTCAAAGTGTATACATTTTGATAATAGGAGGGGATTCAGAAGATTCTTTTTAGTAAATCAGGAACAGTATGAGTCAGCAATGTCATACTGTGAAGAAAGCAAACATCATACTGGGATATATAAACAGGAGTCTCATACATAAGACACATGAAGTAATATGTCCACTCTGCTCAGTACTCCTAAGGCCTCAACCAAAGTACTGTATCCAGTATTTGGCACACCACTTTGAAAAGTGGAGAGGGGCCAAAGGAAAGCAACAAGAATAATCAGAAGTCTAGAAGAGACAACCAAGGGAAAGACTACATGAAGAGGAGTTGTTTAGTCTACAGAAAAGAAGACAGACTGAAGTCATGCTAACAGTTTTCAAATATGTGATAGGCTGCTGCAAAAGAGGTTATAAACTGTTCTCCATGGTCATTGCACACAATGAAATAATGGTCTAAAATTCAGTTAGGGCTGTACAGGAAAGTTGCCTACATAGACAGAAAAATGCTAAGTAGAAAGCATAAGAACGCATAAGAAAGTGGTGTTGCCCCTCTGCCTTGTGCTTAGGTGACGCAAAGGGCTGTCCAGCACGGCTGAGCTGCAACACAGTGAAGCAAGGCACAACTCAATGAGGTGCTTGCTATTTCTCTTGCTTTCCATGCTAGCATACAAAGCCATGAATGGTTTGGGGTTGGAAGGGACCTTAAATATAATCTAGTTACAATTCCCCTTTCTTAAAAAATACTGGCCTCAAGCTGCACAAGGGAAGGTTCAAACTGGATAGCAGGAAAAAATTTTCACAGAAAGGGTCATTGGTCACTAGAACAGGCTGCCCAGGTAGGTGGTTGCGTCACCATCCCTGGAGGTATTTAAAAGACGAGTGAACAAGGCGCTCAGGGACATGGTTTTGTGGTAGATAGGAATGGTTGGACTTGATTATCTAAGAGGTCTTTTCCAACCTGGTGATTCTATGATTCTGTGATCCTGTTGCCGTGAGGAAGCCCCACTCAGGCAGGGACTTGGCCATGCAGGTGGATGGACTCACAATGCAGTCCCTTGCTCGATATGGATAACCTCTGCTAGGAGCACCGCAGTCTGCTGCTTTGCTGCTCCCAACAGACACCTCTTAGGGAATTGACACGAGAAGTAGCTACTATTACAAGAGGTGGATTTTTTTTTATTTAAGTAAAAGCAGTGTTAATTAAATTTTTTTGGAAGTTAGACAGAATGTCCCTCTGACAGCATGTTATTTTTCACAGAAAAGAAAACTGGAGGATGCTGAGAGACCTTATCACTGCCTGCAACTGCCTGAAAGGAGGCTGTTGAGAGGTGGGTGTTGTTCCCTCCCAAGTGTGATAGGACAAGGGGTAATGGCCTCAAGCTGTACCAGAAGTTCAGATTGGACACTACAAAATATTTTTTTACAGAAATGGTCATTAGGCACTGGAACAGGCTACCCAGGGAGGTGGTTGAATCACCATCCCTACAGGTATATAAACAACGGGTAGTTGAAGTGCTTAAGGGTATGGTTTAGCGGCAGATAAGAATGGTTGGACTCATGATCTCAGAGGACTTCCCCAACNGTCTCAAAGGCGAGGCCAGGCAGAGAGGTTTGCAAGAGGTTTGACTGTTGCAAAGTTCACACCAACACTATAGGTAGTCTTCGGAAAACAACAGAATAGGCGTAAGATTTCTGGGAAAATGCATCCATATGCCTGTAAGTGGGAAACAATCCTGTCCCCAGCTCTAGTCTCGGTGCACACCACCGACGGAGATCGCTACCTCGTGCTGCCGAGGCCTCGTAAATGCTGTTCGCTTTCTAAACCTCCAAGGGAGTCACGGGGAGCTTCACCTGCCGGACCGCTCAGTCGCTGCCCCGCGGCCCCGCCCGCCGCGCGGTCCGTCACTCCGCGCCGCTAACGCACCGGCTGCGCTTAGCCGGGAGCTGGGCTGAACCATCCGCGCGGCCGCTGGGGGGGGAGCGTAAGTGAGGGAGTGCGGGTGCCCCCCCGCGACTGTTGGACTTGTTGCCGCAGTGCTTTCCCGCGAGCTCCCGTCTCCCCCTTGGTCCGGCCTCTCGTTGGTTTCGTCCCTCGCGGGCCATAGCGACGGCGGGCGCCCAGAGGGAAGATGGCGGCTCCGGCCTCGGCGCCGCCGGTGGCTCCTTGATCGCGGTGCTCCCTCCTTTTCTCCCTTTCCCCTCCTCACTCCCGCGCCCGGTCCCTCCCGGCTGCCCTCCGCTTCCTCGCCGGGGCCGGAGGGACGATGTCGGACTCGGAGGAGGAGGAGAGTCCGGACCGCCAGCTCAAGCTGGTGGTGCTGGGGGACGGCACCACCGGCAAGGTCAGTGCCGGCCTCCGCTCCTCCGCCGCGCCGCCCCGGGCCCCACCTGGCCTCCCCCGGCTCCTCGCTTCCCTCTGCCCCGGCCCCGGAGCTGTGGGGCGGGCAGCCGGGCCCCGCCGGCACCCTGGGAGGCTTGGGTAACAAAACAGCCGCGCGGGGCTTTAATCCGGTTTTCTTAATGAAAGGAGCGGCTGAAAACGTTCTTGCCGCCTCCCGTGCGATGGCTGCAGCGGCTGCGATGGCCCGAGGTGGCTCTGGCTGCGGGCTGCGCCTTGCAACGCTAATTGGCAGTCCCCGACGAAATGAGGAGCAGGGAAGGTTCCTTAGCGGGCTGTCCAGCCTCTCTTCGTTTCGCCTTCGGAGCCGATAACCTTATGAGGTCGTTGGAACAGTTTGCGTCTTTTTGAGTTACAGTTTGAGAGTTTAGGAAGACACTCGATCAATTTAGTTTTTTGTTTGTGACTTATCTACATCTCTTTTTTTCCTATCTATAATCAATGTAATTAAGTGCTGTTTATAAACAGTTTGTTTATAAACGACTTATGTGTCTTTTTAAAGGAGGAATTTTCACAAATAAAGACTGAAGAAAGCACTAAAGAGGCAGCTTTCTTAACCGCGGGAGTAGCCACTTATCTTTACTTATAGGTGTGTGCGTATCACACATAATATATTGCAATATGTAGCCTGAATCTGTGAGATTGTGCTGAAATAGTAATTTCATTGTATATTTGAAGAATACAGTTTTTCCTCTTAAATTGAAAACACGAAGAGGTAGAAAGTCTGCCTGCCTCACAGATCGAGTGAGAAGTAGAAATATTCTTAGAGGTGATTTACATGAACTGCCTGCCATTAATAGAAATAAGCTTTTGGTGAAAACGCATGGTTTTGCTCACCTACTTATTCAGAGCACTGTGAAGAGACAAAACTTCTTTTTTTTTTATATCTGTGTTTATAAACCCAGTCTGAAGTGGTATTGTATTCATCAGAGTCAGTAGATGGGCAATTCCAAGTGGCTATGTGATGAGAACATAATAAATGCACAGGACTGACAACTGAAGTGCTGTTTCAGTGGTAGCTTTCCCCAGGAGCTTTCCGCTCAAACGGAGGGATCCTCTCACTGCTGCTGTTCATCACATTGTGGCAAGACCTCTTGCCTAACGTGGATGTTGAAGTGTTCTCTAAGTTCTGATGTGCATTCCTGCTGGTTCCTACCTCTCATATGGGAGCTGCCACTCACTGAATCTCCTGCTGGCTCTAGGAATTCTGTGCTTCAAGTGCAGTTTATTTTGCATGAGCAGCAGCTCTGCTGTGGTGGGCTGCTTTTCCTCCTGTTCCCCCTAGATGATGCTGTAATAGAGGCTGCTTCTAACCATCCTGCTGGCCTAGCAGCAAACACTTGCAACAATAGATTTATTGTAAGATCTTGTAAAAATAAAGCAGTGATTGGGTGATGGAATGGAGGGATAAAATGTACCTGGTGCTATTTCCAGCATCTTAGAAGACAAAATTGTTCGTGTTCCTCTCCTTTGTTGGCTACTTGTTCTGCTTGCTTGTTGAAACATGTATGTCTGTTTCAGCTCTAAATACCCTTCCTCTCACATCTGGTTCACAGCTGGTCTTCACACACATGCATACTCAGCTTCTCATTTACTGTGTCAGACATTGTTTTTTTCTCTGGCTGGGATCCTCGTACAGGAGTAGTGTAGGGAAATAATGGAATACATCTTTGAAATCTTATGTCTTGTGTTTAGTGTGAGATGTTCACATTTGACTTCTTTCCATTGTCCACCTCCTGCCAAGAAAAAAGAAAAAGGATTTTATTTCCTTTCTCTTGGCTATCTGGGGCTGTCTGGTCTTCAGTTCTCCAGGGGAAAAAAAATCTTTGCGAGTCAGCTGGCTGAAGGTGTAAACCTTTCTTTTCCCTCGCCCATTGCATAGAAGCAATATGATTCAGGTTCTTTGTAAGAGTTGATAGTTTGAAAACTAATCAGTGTCAGTTCAAGTTAAGGGTAAAGGTTGTGTTTCCAGTTAGGAATTGCTCTATTCACGAGGCAAGGGAGGAATATTGTGCTTCTGTTCATTAATTTTGTGGTGTTTTGATGGATAATTGGATACTTAAAATTTTAAGACTAGGAATAAGCACTGCTGTAGAAAGCGCTAAGGAGAGTAAAGTAAAAAGGGAAGAAAGAATGAGAGGAGTGAGAGACAAAGTAGAATCTGAAGAAGTGTTACAGTAAAATGGAGGTGGTAAGGAAATGGTAAGTTGTTGAAAAGAAAAATTAAGGAGGGCAAAATTGTTTAGGAAGAAGATAACAGAGAATTAATGAACTAGACAACCTAGAAAAGTGATCTGAAAAGAAATTGGAAGTAAGGACAAAGTAAGATGAAAATAAACAGTTATTAAAAGAGGATGGCTTATTGATTTGTATTACAGGTGGGAACATGCATGTGCATAGCAACCTTATGCATCTAGGTTTTAAATCAACCTGCTGTCCCATCTTTCCATTAAAATAAACCATCAGTGCTAGTATGGATTGAAAAATACGGCATTATGATCCTGATATTTCCAGTCTTACTATGTACAGATTGGCTGAATATTGAAGTATACAACGATGCTGATTTGAACTAGGACCATCTCTGATTTGCTACTCTTGAAAAATGTTTTGAGCCTCTGGAAGCAAATCTTGGAGCTATTCCTGGGAAGAGAGGTCCTGAAAAATAGATGTATGGGAGGAACAAAGCAGCTGAGGTTCAATCTTTCTGCCTTCTGTTGCAACTGAGACTGGAGTGTGGTAGCAGAAACATTCATCCTTCCTCTCTTAGCTGTGGACAATAAAAATGCGAATGCTTGACTGGTGTGGGAATTTGCTGAAGCTGAAACATAGACTGGAATACAGAGTGGTGTGCTGCTTGCTCTGGATTTTTTTAGGATGCCAAATTTTTAAGCATTGTGGTGATTCTGGATCTTCTTGTTACACATGGGCTAAAAACCTTCATCAGTGTTGACGAAAACATGGTTGTTGCTATTCAGTCTTGCAAGTGGAAAATCTCATCAGGTGTCCTGTGCAGATTGGCCAAGCTTCATATCTAATGACAAAAAAATCTTGATAATTTTCTCCTTTTCAGTGAAAAAAGTTTCATCAGTAGGTAGGAGAGGAGTGGAAAGACATCACCTCCAGATGACAGGACTACTTCCTTTGTCTACAAAATACTCCCTTTCTTCCCTTAAGCTATTCCGTTCTCCATGACAAATTCTGTCTTGGACTGTTAGGTGGTTTTATGCTAGTAAAAGCATTTCATTTTAGAGCTTAGTGTCTCTTTTCATTTTGATTGTCATAAAATCCCTGCCAGTAGGAATAGGGCATGACTGAGGAACGAATATGGCTGTGATTGGAGAAAGGTGTTCATGTTCTAGAAGAGCATAGAGGAAGGAGTAGATGCGTGTATGATTTTTGGAAAGTGGGTTCTCAGTTGGCTGGTAAAGTTTGTATGGAAATTAGAACAGCATGCTTGCATATCATTGATATTTGGTTTTAGTTTTAACTTCTTACAATGTTACACTTTGGCATTGCTTTCTGAAAGCTTCTATCAGATTTTATACTGTGTTGTCATTGGCAGGGTTTTCTCGACAAGTTTCTGTGCTGTCCTGGTGAGTAGGCAGTGTCAGAGCTGGCTACCATTGCTTGTTCTATTTTGACTTGTCTGCTAGTACTTCATAAGTATTGTTTGCCTTTTTTTTCTCTTTACTCATTATGTAGGTATTTAGGACCAGCTTGTCAGCCGTTTGTGCTGTGAGTTGTTGACATTGAAAAATAGAAGCAAAAAATTGTCTTACCTCACTTGTGAAATTTAATTACTTCTTCATTTGTGTCCAAAAAACCTTCCCAAATATCCAATTGTATTTTTCACTTAGAATACTGTTTTATATTTTATTTTTTCTGCTGTTTTGATTGCTGTATGTTAGAACCCAAAGACTTTTTTTTTTTGTCTGAAAGAAGGGAATTTGTGACACCAGCCTTCAATAGGCTATTGCGCTTTAGAACAGCATTATAAACATTTGCTTTGATGTATTTAAGGCAAATGTAGGAACCTGCCAAACTGTATCTAATGGGAAATCTGCTATGAAAGTTGGTGGTCTGGTGGACTTACTAGGGATGTGAAGGAAGAAGGCCACTTTTATATCATTCTGTCCTCTAATCTATAGATTAATGTCTGAAATGTCATGAATGGAGCATGATCTTTTTTAAAATGTCACTGATAACTTTTTATAGCTACAATTCTACTGTACTGTTACTTAACTTTGGTTATTTTTAACATAGATTTTACTCAGTATATCCTTAAAGGCAAAAGTATCCCATGGAATCTTCTATGGCAAGTATGACAGGGAATAATTTTAGCTTTGAAGGGAGTATTTGCATTGTAGAGGCATTTGAATGTGCATTGACTTAACTCTGTGTTTACTGTTGTGGAGAAGTTTGAACTGTTGCTCTTAGTATTTTATGGGTAAGCACTTGTTCTGTGACAAATAGAGTACTCTAGTCTGGTAATCCAACAGCTTCCTTGAGCTCTAACATTTATTAGAAAAAATTAAAAAAGGAGTTAGTCAATGATTTTCTGCTATAAATTCCTTGTCATTCAAGAGCACAGTAGAGGAAAACAGTTTAAGAGAACTTTGCCATGCTGTTGATTACTTGCTGCTCTTACTGGTTGGCTGTTAATTGAATGTATGTTGTTTATTTTTACTAACACCCCTAGAAGCCCTCAGGGAATATTAAGTGTCACAGAGTGATAAAGCTAATATTTACTGAGCCCTTAAAACAAGAAGGGAGTGGTTGCTTATTTAATAGGGATCTAAATTAGTGTGTTGGAGAACATAGAATACTATGATAAAGTCAGATGACATTTTAATCTGTATTCTGGGTACTGGTTATTTTTCTGAAAAGGAAAATTTCAATGAGATGACTGTGTAGCATATTTCTGTGGTGTTCTTATTCTTATCAACATCTTTAAGGTCATGAAAAGTTAAAAGGTATGCCTTTGTGATCTTGACAGGCTAACCACTGTGATTAAAAACTAAATTCTACTGTTTCTTTAGTACTACAGTCTAAATCTGTATTGAATTTTGTTTTATGTATGTTGTAGGCAGAAGAATCTTCTCATGCTTCATCCTCTCTGGTCTTAACTCGTTACACCCCGATATAAATATATAAGCATTCTTATGCTAATTTTAGTTTACTTGTGTTGTCGTGTGTGTCCCCTCCCCCGCATTGATTTAGTTATTTATAATCCTCTTGGGGCTTGACTTCAGTGAAGTAAATGAAAATATTGCCATAGTCTTTAATTGATTTTTTGGATTAATGCCTAAACATATCTTCTGATATAAAACCCCACATATATATATACACACATGGCAGTCACAGGAATATAAATGGGATATAGAAATAAGAAAACGGTAAATATTGTGTTGTTTACTTCACAGATAATCTAATGGTTGAATAAATGTTTGCCTATTCATACTAGAGCTTTAATGCTGAAGCTCTGGTGATCATGTTTTCATGTAGAAAAAGAGTAAGTTTTTCTTCCTGTTTACATTTGACATTATTAGCATAATTTATAAGGTCTTTGCTACATTCATTCTATTAATAGAATTTTCCTAATCTCATTTTCCAGAAATAATGGCATTGTTTTGCTTTTGCATTTTTTACTACATGTTCTCCAACAGCAATTTCTAATAACAACTGAAGTGACTCATCTCTTAAGATCTTGATAAATGGAAAGCTGGAAAAAGTTTCCTTCTTGCCCATTTTAAGATTTCTCAGACAGTGTAAGGGTTTGGTGAGGCTCTTAGGCCTTTTTTTCCCCCTCTAAGTATATAAATACATATTTTGGGTTTTTTTTCTGCAGTTACTTTGGTTTTATATTTCCAGATGTCATGTCAACAAGAGATTTGTAAATGTACGCATTAATTTGATATAGGATGTATTTTGTCTATATCACATTAATTTTTAATATAGTGCTTATTTTTTTCCACAATGCAAATATTTTGTTCTTTATTATTGCACATCTGTTTCGCCTTTTTTTTATTTTTCAAACCTTAGATTGTGGGGTTTGCTTTCTTTCTTTCCCTGTTTTCTTTTTTTCCTTCCATGAAGAAGGTAAATTTTGAAAGAATATAAATGCCTTGCTTTATTACTTTATGTAAGTTAGTTGTGTATCATTTTATATGGTAAAAGCTGATTCTTTTAGGTCAACAGTGTATTGGTCTGCTTTCATAAATCCACAAATTATAAACTGAAAAAAATTTCCAAAATTCTGATTAAAGGAATGATGCTGCAAATGTGCATTCCTAGTGTGAGTTTAGTGTTTTCTTTGCACAAAGAAAGTATTCTTCCTATCTTGGACTTCATGTAGTGCCTGATACTGACACTTTGATGTACATTGGCAGTTCCCTGTGGGACTCTGCACTGTACAGATCTCTGTTCCCTCATAGAAAATTGGTCTGGAATCATGGTGTTCTGTACCAGGAAATGACCCTTGTTTTGGAAATTAATGATTTTTAAAAACAGGAAACTCTTCGGGTATGGTTAGTGTCATTTAAATTTGTGTCAGTTTGAGTGTACTGATGATACTTCATTCACATCTGTGTAATGTTTTGTAACCTGACTACCGCAGTGTGTTTGAAATACAAAGGACATATACACCTTGCTTCTCTTGGCAGAAATTAGTAGCCTTTGCCGCCTCCTCTATTATGTTTAAGTTGACTGGAATGCTTGTCAATCCAGATCCAAGGAACACTGTCAGCACGCATTGATTTAAAAAGTGCTTAACTGTATTTCATACTTCTGGTTTAACATCAAGTTTTTTTGCTATTTAAAATGACAAGTTGTTGTTGATCTGTTTTAGACATCCATAGCCACACGTTTTGCCCAAGAGACATTTGGAAAACAGTACAAACAAACCATAGGACTGGACTTCTTCTTGAAAAGGATAATATTGCCAGGTAAGAGAATAAGAACTAGCACTGAAAGGCTAGGCAGCAGGAAGATTTGCAGAAACTTATTCTTCAAAGTAATATATACTGAAAAAGCTTTGTGCAGTTTTTTTTATGGCAAAGTATATTAGGTTATTTAGAGAAAATTTTGTTAGTATGTTCCTGCCAAGTGACAAAGGGTTATGCATTTGCATCTTGTATCTTTAAGTTAAACACCAAATTCAAATAAAAGAAATGCTCTCTATCTTCATGATTTATTATCTGTACTTGAGCGTACTTGTTGCCCATGTATTTAATTCCACAACAATGGAATGGAGCTTCATATGTATTAATTGAAAAATTATGTGTGTTTTGAAAGAAATTGATCTTTTTTTAAAATGAAATACACAACTAGTATTTGAGTTTTGTAGGGAAGCATAATGCAGCTATGGAATCGCAGTGCTCTAATATGTGAATGCTGTTTTATGTAAGGCAGCATGAAATTGCTGGCATTTAATAGACCACTAAAATTTAGGGTCCCTTGGCGCTCATAAAAATACAGTTTGTGCATTCAAGATGTTTCACTTCACGACGGCAAAGAAACTATTTAGATGCCAGTTGCAGCACGCTGCATGGAAAATGCAAAAAAATCATTATAAAAAGAATAGTTGGTGGTAGACATCTGCCTCTGAACAATTGGGGGTTTGAAATAGATCTTTCCATTGATCTGTGGTTGCTCAATTTCAAGTATGAAAGTATTTAATAAAATGCATTTTCGTCTGGCTTCAGAGTAATAATCAGAAGAAACAGTATGTGTAGTTATTAAAAGTTGTAATGAGATTTGATGAAGTTGATGCAAGCTCTGTAGTTTTGTCTTTTTTCCTTGTGGAGGGTGGGGAGTGAAGCAAACCCATAAATAGATCATTTTAGCTATAACCTGAAGTCATAAGAATATATATAAAATTTTTGAACTTATTTTGTTAATAGTATATTGCCAATAATTTCTTGATTATGTTTATATATTTTAAGTGAAACAGAATAATCTTTTCAGACTATTGCTATATTCACTGTTTTGGTTTGACTCTTTTAGTATCTGGTGAGTGATAAAGTACCAAATTTCAGTACTTATTTCTTTATAAAATCAACAGAATAATTTTTTTATTGTCCTGTGCATGCCTCTAAAAATACCAGTGAGCCAGCAGTACTTGCAAGTGGAATGCATACACAGAACATGCAGTGTGCATGCTGAGAACTTGTATTTTGCAATTTTTTTTCCAGCTTTTAAGCATGCGGAAGCTATTGGTACATTACTAGGGTTCTGAATATTCTTGTTGAGTAGAAAATTTTGAAAATTATCAGCTATTGATTCATTCATGTTTTCCTTTCTTCTAATTTATTTTGTAATAAAGTCACAATGTAGATCAAAACAGCAATAAAATCTGTAAATCTATAAATCTATTTTCCTCCTTTATCATTAACAAAGTAGTAACATTTGTGGAATGCATTTGTATTCAGGAAGAACCATTTTTCTGTAGATTGTCATTCTGGTTTCACCTATATATGTTTTTAGGTATACGTGGATTTTTGTGTTTTATAGGTAAGCTGAACTGGTGGTGGGATGTGAGTGGGAAGGAAGAGAAGAGGGAGGTAAAATTTCTAAATACTGGAATGGGAAACATTACTTAAGTAAGCGGATTTTTCCAATTTCTTGATTAGTTCTGGATTTGCAGAGGTGCTGTGTTTACTTGAAAGGTTAATTCATACTGCTGCACAGAAATCATAGCATGTATATCAGTAGGAAAAAAAAGCTTCCATTTATCTTAGTTGGTATTTGATTTTTTTTCTTCTCTAAATGTAAGCAAAAATTTTAGTAGTTAAAATTACTGATATCTAGAATTGTACTTAAGTTTACATTAGGCCACATTAGAATTGCATATTAGCTTTTCAAATAAAGTACTATTTTTCTGGATTTCTTTTTCTTTCTTGAAATAAAAACTGTATTTGTCTCCAGTCATTTTAGTAACTGATGCAGTTTTTCAATGAAAAATCAATATTTTACATGGCAAACCAGTATGGATTAATACAAATAATACATGCTTTAAATAATTTTGAACAATATGACTTTTAGTGTTCGACTGTTGACAAATTCTTTTCATGCAGTTTGCTCAATATATTTTTTTCAAATTCAAATAAATTTCAGTATATTTATTGATGCTGGCTCTTGTATAGTCTAGATGCAACCATGGTGTAGATATTACTGCTTAAATAGTGTATCTGTTAGAGATTCTGCTGATAGAGATTCTTAAGAGCAATAGTCAAACACTTTTAGGAAGGTTGTGGGTACAGTCCTGTAATCAGTATTCTTCTGTTAAAAAGAATTTTTTTACATTGTCAGAGCAAAAAGTGAGCAGACTGGTGTTTTTAATTTTATCTTGACCGTGCATCTCTTTTAAGTAAGATTAACCAGTGCACCAAGGAAACTTCTTCAGGATTGCTACTGACTCAGACCAGTAGCTTAAGGTTGTACCTGTAGCCCAGGTACCTGCACTGTGTTGCCTCAAACTTTGCGCTTGTGTGTATTTTCTGCAGAGTAAAGCAGTGCTAGTGTTTCTTTGTTCTTTATCAGTGTATTACATATTATTTTTATTGGTTTGTTAATATTCTTTCTGTGAACTGTCTTATTATGCTTGTTTTCTTTTAGTTCTGTAGTCATTTTCCAAGTTGTATATTCTTAAATCTATGAAAAAAATAGATTTCAAACACTCTGCAGAAAATGTCATATACTACTGTGCTAGGTGAATTGTCTGGAATTCTGTCAATCAGAATAATCCTAACAATCTTCTTCCACCCCTACAATCTGAGCACAAAGCCTTACTGAGCACAAGACCTTACTGAAAGTGTTCTACACTGAAGATGGTCAGCATGAATTTCAGTAGTTAGTGAACTTGTTCTTAATTGAGACCTCACCTTAAGTGCACATTCCAACTTTTTCCCTGGTCTCTTTTTCTGTTGTTATTGAAGGAAAATAAATTATTCATAATAGTAGATTTCTGAGTTGAACAGTCACTATCGGATCATTTAATTTAACTTCTTGCATTAAAGTTTCTTAGATAATTTCATACAGTTATCCAGACACTAGGCCCAATGTTCTGTGCGTGATTATCAGTCTTATGGGGGAAATATGAAGCTAGACATTTTCGAAAGCATTTGAACACAAAATTTGGCATCTGAAAATTATTGAGTTTGAAAGTGTTAATATTTATAATTTTTTTTCCCCCAAATAGCTGGCAGGGATGGCATGGTAAATTTCCAGTAGAATACATACAACCAGGTTAGGGGTGGACTACTGCAGCATGGCAAACCTTTGTGTGCGTTTAGTTTGTTTATCTGCTGAGGATGCATAGTTGTTTCAGACTGGATTCACCAGTTTATTCATGCCAGTTGCAGTGTGGAAGATTTTCCTGCATTGTTTACAGTTATGCTAAGCTTTAATTAATTAATTCATAGTATCTACAGAATCAAAACAAATAAACTTTTTACTCTATGAAAGGCTGTCTTCATTGAACTGGAATGTTTGTGATGTATTTACTAAGCTTTGTGTGGAAATGCTTTATCTTACTATTAGATAAATCTCAGTGTAGTTTAAAAGTACTGTGGATAGATTTTCTCACATTCATCTCTATATATCTGGCACCAAAGCAGCAGGTTAGGAAATCTTGCTTTTAATCAGATTAAAGCAAGATGCATCATAAAAATGTAATGTGTTATGCTGGGTTATATTTCCATGGAGCATGCTCACTTGCATAACTAATGTGAACATTATAAATTGATGGCTGAATAGATGACATTGTGTAAAATAAGGTTACTGATTACATTAAATAGTTGAATTAAGATTTTTATCTTTTTCAGCAGCCCAAAATATTGTATTAGTTTTCACTCAACTCTCAGTTATTGTGGTGTGGAATTTGTTGCAGCTTTTTTTTAGTCTGGGAATAAAATTAATAAGTTATGATTATTTGTGAGTGTGTAGAATTTTTCTTAACTTATAAGTTACATGACTTATATGTAAATTAGATTTTTTTTTTAATGAGACCTTACTCTATTAAGAGTGGTACTTCCAGGTAGTCAGTACAGTTTTGAACAGTTCTCACCATGTAAAATGAGGAGCCAAATTATACTTTAATATGTTTGCATGCATATGGTGACATACAGTGCTGTGTGTGTATGTGTTTAGTCTGTGGGTTTCCGAGTTGTTAGCTTGCAGAATATGTATGACTTGTAGGATTTAAAATATTCTGTATTTACATTGATTTTTTGTTTGGTTTGTTACTGTGATTTAGAAAAGCTGTTAGCAGTTTCAGCATAGCTTAGAGAGTGCTTAAAGCAGGAAAGAAGAAGTATTCTTGGTGTAGATTCTTTGAAGACGAAATTATACAATTCATGTCCAGTTTGGTTGCTTATTTTGGGGTGGTGGGAATAACCGTAGTTTCCATCCTCAAGTGTGTGTCAGTATTTCCATTTTTTAATCTGTCAACTTTAAATTCTTTAACTGTATTGCACTAAGAGCATCACTACCAAAATACAACTACTGTGTGGATTTTCTTCACTTCTAGAGTTGTAAAGAAAATTTGAGAGTGGGTGAAGGGACGCAGAATAAGTAATAATGCGGAATAATTTTATTCCCTTTCAATTCCAAGTATCGCTCTGTAGAACTTTCTCCAAGTTTTACAAGTTCCTTCTGTGAGGTATATTATATAATTTCTAGTCAGCGATGTTATGCTATATGCAATTCCAGTTATTTTCTATTAATATTAAATGTATTAATGTTTCGCTATAGTTTTACTGCATCTTAATGACTTGACTGGACACAAGCAACTGTTTTTCCAAGTGATACAGTCATCTTTGTGTTGAAATTTAATTACTATTTATTGTATACTTGTAAAAGGCTGTTGCTGTTGATTGCTAGAGCTGTAATACCTGACCTGATAATGTATCTTTAATGTTATTTGTATCTAAATTTTCCAGGTAACGTAATATCCATATTTTCTTTTTCAGGAAATTTGAATGTTACTCTTCAAGTGTGGGACGTAGGGGGGCAAACTATAGGAGGCAAAATGCTGGATAAATATATTTATGGAGCTCAGGTACAGTATAAATGATGATAATTTTATCTTAAATAACTACATAAAGTTAATTGAAACTTCGTTCTTAAAATTATACATATCTTACAGGTTGTTGTTTTGTAGGTCTCAAAAAACGTTGAATCTCTGCTTAACCTCAACTTAATTGATTTTAGTACACAAATCTAATTTTGGTATGGAGTTAATTTTTAGAGCTGCTTAAAAAGCAAAATAAAGTTGTATATTTGTAGATCTGAATAACTCTCAAAAGCAGATGTATGTTTCCATGCTTTGTGTCTTAAGAAAAGCAATCATAGCAAATAGTAAAGGCTATTTGGATATCCACATGGTAGATATAGTGGCTGCCTTTAGAACAGATGCCTCCTGGGGGGAGAAGTGGAAGGAGGAAATTAACAGCAATCCTACACCATTAAGCTCATACATGCAAGCGGGGTTATAAGAGGGCAAACAAAAAGAGGTAACCAGGTAGCTAAATATTTTGCCTAACTCCTATCCAATGAAAAATAATTTTATCCTGAGGTTAACTGAGCAGCTTAAAGTGAATGGTAGGATTAAGTAAGAGCTAAATATTATAACAGTGTCTTGAGTTATGAGATGATTTAGAAGGATGTACTATATGCCAGACTTCTTAACATGAATGATCCTAAAATATACTCTAGGTTGGAGTTTGTAGTAAGAACAATACACTACGTGTTTTAGTATATATTATATTTGTCTTTTTCCCCAATACTTTATATGAGTAGGAATATGGAATCTAAAACTTTTATTAGACAGAAACTTTGTACTCGTAAGTACAGCAGAGGGGTGGCTAATGAAGGAGATTAGGATTCATTATTTAATAGGATAAAGACAAACTTGTCAATTTTACATTTTACCACTTTCAGAAGATGACTGATTATTTTAGCTGTTGCATCTATTATATAGTGTTCTCTTATTTTTAATTAAAAACATTTAATTTCACTGCCCTGTTAAAGATCTATCAGGCAACAGGGGAAAGTGGCTTCCATAACAGGGAATTTGATTAATCACAAATTGTTGCCATATGCCTGAAGTAAGCTCAATGAAGGAAGTAAAAGGCTATTAACTTTTTCTGTATTGAATTTAGAACTTTGTTATCAGCAATAGCAGGCTGAAAAGTTAATATCAATGCCCCAAAGTAGTCAAAAAGTTGATATCTGTGAGCCTAAAGTTACTGAAGTTTAATTCTTAGTCATTCTTAGCACACTAACAGAAAAAAAATTTACATCCAATCTCTTCTCCTTTAATCCTCCCCCAACCCTAATTGTAACCCTAAATTTTTTTTAGTTAACTAATGGCTGTTCTCTCTCCCATTGTTGGCATCTATTGCCAGTGTCTGTAATAGACTTCTTATCATCAAAACTGACTCGTAACACACTTTTCTATTACCTTTGTAACAGCACCTGTTAAAGGCATTTTAAACTATATTTATTTTCATCTCTTCCTGAAACACCATGAGTAATTTCGAAAGGTACTGCTTCCATCATGTTTGTAGGCAAAAGCTTATTTCATGCTGAACACCTGTAGCTTTGTAGAAGAGAAAGGGGAAAGTTAAACTAGAACAAGTAGGACTATTTAGAAAGAAAAAATCCTTTTAAGTACGTATAAAAATTTGTGCAAATGGACAGCAAAGCACTAAGAAAGTAACTAGGAAGAGTGAGCATGGAATTAGCCACAGTGAATTGTGCCCAACCAACTTGATTACCCTCTGTGGTGAAATGATTGGCTCTGTGAAGAGGAGAACAGTTGATGTAATTTACCTTGGCTTCAGCAAGGCCTTTGACATAATTTCCTGTAATATTATTACAGACAAAATGTAGAGATACAGACTGCGTGGGTGGACTGTAAAGTAACTGAAAAACTGAACAGACAGCTGGACTTTAATTAAAGGGAGATGGCCTGTAGCTCAGTGTCTAACTGATACCTGGTTATAAGTTGTATTCCTTAGGGGTTGGTACTTGGGTTGTGTCTTTTATTAATTCTTTGAACAATGGAATGTAGCATTCTTTGGAAGTTTGCAAACAACTTGCTTGCCTTGCTTGCCCAACTGGACACCCACAAGTCTATGGGGCCAGATGGGATTCACCCTAGGGTATTGAGAGAGCTGGCGGATGTACTGGCCAAACCCCTTTCCATCATCTTCCAACAGTCCTGGAAGACTGGGGAAGTTCCACTGGACTGGAGGCTGGCTGATGTTGTGCCCATCCACAAGATGGGTCACAGGGAGGA
>WAAB01012098.1:0-151502 GCA_013389865.1 Piaya cayana | reverse complement strand
TGGACTCGATGATCCAGTGGGTCTCTTCCAACCTGATGATTCTATGATTCTGTGAACACTGAATTAAGGATGAGTGGTCAATATGCTGGAGGATGGGGCTTCTATTGAGAAGGGACCACAACCAACTGAAGGAGGGGACCACAGAACCTGTTTGAAGTTCACTGAAGACAAATGCAGAATCCTGCACCTGGGACAGAATACCCTTATGCAGGCTGTGAATATACTGTCAAGCAATCAACTGGAGAGCACCCAGCCGAGAGCCACAGAGCTGATTAATGGACTGGAGCATCCCTCCTGTATGAGGAAAGTCTGATAGAGCTGGGATTGTTCAACACGGAGAAGAGAAGGCTCAAGGGGCTCTTATCAATGTAAATAAATACCTTGTGGGAGGGTACAAGTCAGATGGATTCAGGCTTTTTTCAGTGGGGTCATTTATAGTGCCAGAGGCAATAGGCACACTTTGAGAGTGACCAAGCACTGGCATAGATTGCCCAGAAAGGTTGTGGAGTCTATACTCAGGAGTATTGAAAAGCCATCCAAACATGGTCCTGGGCAGCTGTTGTTAGGTAACGCTGCTTGAAAAGGGACATTGGACCAAATGATTTTTAGAGGTCTCTTCCAATGTCAGTCATTCTTTGAAATGTCTTTGGAGAAAAGAAATTGAAGTCCCACTGGAAAAAAACAAGTTGGATGAAATTCAGCAATGCGTCATTGCAACAGTTAAAGCTAACTAAATACTGGGCTGCATTAATAAAAGTTACGTAGACAAATCAAGGAAGGTGATTATCATCATCTTTGACTTCTTTGAGGCTACATTTGGAGTAATGTGTTTAGATTTGGGTTTCCCAGTACAAGAAAGCCTTTAAAATATTGATGTAACTAGTAGAGGTTGCTACAAAAGTATATGTACCTGTGGTGTGTTGCACTTTAGTCAGTGTAGTGCAACTGGGATTTTAAACATCTTGTTTGTAAAGTACATGAACATCTAGACATCGAGTAGATGATTTGTATCTGTTGCAGAAATTGTGTTTGCCTGCAGTATGCATGATGCTTTTATCCAGTATTTACAGACGCCCATAGCCTTGAATAGATTTCATCTGGATAATAATTCAGAAATCACAGGTGGCTGAATCCTTGGTTTTCTCCTCAGAAATCCAAATGTTTGGTAGACCTACTTATAAAATACTAACACCAGTTAGAGATGGAAGTTTTGAAAACCTATAGTAACTGAACAGGTTTTCTTCATAGCTAGTGTGTAGTTCACTTGATCTCTCTTGAAATTTGATCAGGTTATCGAGGGGAGCAAGTGAAGCGCCCATCTGTACTTTGCTGCAAACCTTGCCACTGGAGGTTTCCTTCTCTTTGAATGAGGGCTGAATCAATTTTCTAGGATTGATCTTTTGGTTTAGTTTCTATTAAGGTGTCATCTTTTCACTGAGGTCCCTGGTTTCTTGTGCTATATTTTAAAGAGTAGCAGATTTGAGTATGAGAACCTACTCAATTTACTTGTATCATTGCAGCTGGAGAAACTGCAGTCCACTTTCTGTCTTGTAGCAGTTGCTTTTCCTCATGTGTTTTTTCTGTGATGTTACTCATCCAGAACAATAGAGTTACCTTATCCCATTGTGGTATCTGAATTTCATTGATGTGGTAGAAGTCATCTGCAAACTGGGGAAAAAGAGCTCTGTGATCCTTGTAAATGAAAGGTGCTAATAAACAGCTTTCTGTCAGTGTTGATTAAAACTGACACATTTATCTCAGAATTGAGAGGGCCTAAGAGTAATTGTATTGTTATTTACCACAGCTGAGCTGATGGACAGTAGCTCATTCAATTATGGCAACTCAGTCATGTGTATTTGAGTGACTGTATCCTTGGCATCAGCAAAGGCGACAGTGGTTAAGGATACATAGACTGTAAACTGTTTCAATCTGTAATAAAAGCATTTCTGCAAATGTGCTAGATACTATAATGAAGTTACTCTGCTAAAATGAGTAGTCTTTGACTAGAAAAACATATTTTAGAATTTTGACATGACATATTTCATAGACGTTAATCAAAATTTGAAAGTTGATTTAGTTCCTTCATACTGAAGTCAGTCATAGTATAAAAGCAGCTGAGGATAAACATGGAGAAGAAAACATATGGTTTTAATTAGCGTTTTCCATAGCTTTCTTTTATTGTGACAAATCTTGACATAAACTTGACACCTTTTAAATATTGATTGTGTAATGTGAATATATTGCCTAGCTCAAACACCTCCAAAATAGCAGTTGTACTGTATAACAGCACTGCTGCTGTTTTCGTGGTAAATATTTCAGAACTGCTCCCACCTCTTACCTGTAGTTGCTACCCCTACACACATATCTTAAGTATCTTTAAGAGCTGGCATATATTACCCTATGAATCAGCTTCTTAATAGAATAAGAGTACTGCAGACTGCTTTCTCCAGAGACTAGCAAATAATTTCTGCAATCTTCTCAGTTTCCAGTGACTTATTTTTGAAAAGTCTCTCTAATTCCAAAACAAAAAGCACTCTCATATACACTAGTGTAGGCAAAATGTCTCTCTGGTAATCTTACTAGAGTGCAGTCATACAAGCAGGGAGTATTTGCCACATTGCAAGAGACTAGAGAGAATTAACGTGCTGTTCTCAACATGTCCTCTATGTTTCAAACTTTTTCATGGTGGAATTGCACTACGTTTGTGTAAAAATGCTAGTGTTGTTTTTCCACTTTAATTCCTCATGCATCTTTTATACTATCTACTCATTCTGTACTCCATATACTATAAGTTTGTGGAAAACATGATATATTTTTGCAAAAACAGTGATGGGGTTTCTATGTTAAATAAGAAAAACTGAAATAAATGTTAACTATGGAGTTATGACTACTCCTTCATTAATGATCTATATCATACTAAGTTGCTTATAGAGTGATGTTCTTGCAAAAATCTAAGCAAGAAGTATTTATGACCTGGATGCCATGCTGCTTATTTTTGTATCTCTAAAATATCATACTTTGCCATCTTTGTTTCTCAAGTAAAGCAAATGTTGACATGATACAAAAAAAAGAATGGCTAAGAAAAGAATATGCTTTAGAGGCAATGTTTTAGATCATGGAGAAGGGACCAAGAGGAAATTAGATGAGGTGTAGTTGCAAACTTTGTTCAATCATTTCTTTCACAGTAAAGACACCATAAATACTCTTTTCTTCCAAAGGCGCAGGTAGGCTGTAGTGGGTTAGAGGATGTGTGGCAGAGCAGTATATGAAGAATTAGAGTTGACCAACCTTAAATGCTTAGGCTGCTAATTCTAAACTCCTCAGTGGTGAAGATGGTTTAGATAGTCTGCTCTGTTTTTCTGTGAGCTGGTAAGAGAACTCGACCACTGGTCACAGAATTGTGCCAAGTGCACTTTCTTATTTGCAACTTTCAGGTGAATATCTGTGTGTGGGTTCTGTGTTTAACCTTTACAGTACCTGTCCTTCAACTTCAGTTTCTTCCGTTCCACTTAGCATTTAATAACATCAGCAGGTCATTCCTAGAGCTAGACTTACGTTATGAAAGAGAAATACATACATGCACAGGCATTTGGGTAGTTACAAAAATAGTTTGGAAAGGTTAAGTGAAACACAAGATATTAAGGAATAAACTGTAAAAAAAGCTGGAAGAGGGAAGTAAATATTTAGTATTAAATTTGTTTAGTAAAGTAAAGTAAAGAAAGTTAGCAAGGGAAAAGGTGAGCTTCATAATTCTTAATTTCCATGAAGGAACATGTGAAAGCTATTTCTATTCCTTAGAAATTAATAGCAGCCATATAAATATAAAAAACCCCAAGAACTTATTTGCTAGGGAGGTAGTGGCATCAAAAGAAGGATAGATCTGTATTGCTGTCTTAAGGAAATAGGAATTGAAGGGATCTCAGTAGGATCTGTTGCTCACTTCTGAAGCTATACCTGTAAAATGCCTATTTAATTTTTATTAACCTTGAAAAATCCTCTAGTGATGACTCTGCTATCCCTGAAGGTGGTATATTTCAGAACTTCACTATTCTTCTTGCCTACATATTTTTTTCCAGCATGCACCCTTGCTGTCTTTTTGCTCCAAGTTAAGGCTATTGCTACATGTCATATTGATCGCAGAATCATAAGAAAGTTCAGGGTGAAAGGGATCTTGGGATGTCTCTAGTCTTAAAGTGAGGTCAGCTGTGAGATGAGACTAAGTTGCTCAAGGCTTTATCCAGTTACTTGGAAACCTCTAAGGACGGAGTCTGAGTAACCTCTTTGGGCAGCCTGTTCCACTGCTTGATTCTCCTCATGGTGAAAAAGTTTTTTCTTACACCTAGTTTGACTTTCTCTTGTTTCAATTTATACCCATTGTGTTTCATACTTCTGCACTGCTGTGAAGATCCTGACTCAATCTCCTCTGTAGCTTCTTCATGGATACGGAAAGGCTGCTTTTAGGTCCTTCCAGGACCACCTCTTCTCCACATTGAAGAATTCTAGTTTCTATAGCTAATTCTCATAGGACAAGTGTTGCAGCCTCAGATCATCTTGGTGTCCCTTTTCTGAGCTTACTCCAGCTCATTGATGCCCAGATGGGGTCTAAGATGGGATGTGTTACCTTTGATATGACCTAACAAGTGTTGGACTTGATCTGGTGGGTCTCTTCCAACCTGGTGATTTTATGATTCTGTGAGTAGAATAGAAAAGATCTTTTGGTCTAGTGGCTGTGCTTCTGCTAATACAGTCCAGGGTCACATTGGCTGTCCTTGCTGGTAAAAAACATTACCACAGGTCATTTTCAGTCACTCTTCAGCCAGTCAATCAGCCAATCAATAGTCCTCTATTGCCTATTCCTTCCTATCTGTGTAGCTTTGCATTTGTGCTTGTTGATGTTGAAAAGTTCCTGTTTGCCCATAGCTTGAACCTGTTTACATACTTCTGAATGGTAGCTCCTCCCTTGAGGGGCTCCTCCCAATTAAGTGTCATCTACAAACTGTGTATAAAAAGACAGCTGTTAGGTTGTCTTGAAACTTTTACCAGCATCATCATGGCTGCTATCAGTCTTGTATTTGTTAAAACATTCTATTTAAAAAAAATTTCTAATGTAGGTCATGTTTTTTTTAATCTACGATATTGTTTCTGGTCTTTCTAGTCTGCCTTTTTCTTGACATTCAGTGTCCAAAGCTGGATGCATTGTTTTACCTGAAATGTTTCCTGCCAGTGTGATATTTGCCTTTTTCCTACAAAATAAGCTTGATTTATTCAACTGTAATCTTATTATATAGAACCTGCTACAAAGCCAGATGTTTCCTATTGTGCAGTTGATTATTGCTTCCTTTGAACTGCCATGGTACTTGTTGAATTGCAATCTGTTGTTTTTAGATTGTTTCTCATAATAGAATCTGAATTCTTCTTGAGTAATCTTGCAGTCTCCACCAGTTTGTTGTAATAAGTATGCACTCTATTTTGTGATCTAAGACGCTCATCGTGAAACTATCAAGTAAAGCTGGGCCCAGACAAATGCCTCAAAAACTTGACTTGAAAAATCTTTTCTATGAACAGTGGTTCATTAAACCAGCTAATTTTGTATGCATTGTATTTTTTAATAGAATATTTGTAAAAATTTCACTTGAGCAACAGTGTGTGCAGTTTCAGGGTTTCTTTCTTCTTCCAGATGTGAACACCATGAGAAAAGTGCAACACAAGACAATTATGACTTCATTCCTCATTTAAGAGATGCTTAATTTATTAAAGTGTGGTGGAAAACGGGGAGAAGACACAATAATTGAGGAATGCTATTTGTGAGAGCTGGTCTTCAATTATGGAGGGGAGGTTGTGGACATTCAGGCTGTTACTAGTGGCTATGCTTTATAATAGCCTGGCATAAAGCATCTGGAACATTTGAGTCTCTTCTTTTTGACTTCTGACCACATCTGTAGTTTATTCTTTGGAAGTTTAAAGCTTGTCAGTATTTCTTGCTTGTCTTCTGCAACAGTGAAGGAAGAGATATGGTCTTTCTCCCCAAAGGAGGATGGAGACAATGACAGGCAATGTGCAAAAATGCATTATTGATCTGCTTTTATTTCTTGTATTTTTCAAAAAAAAATTGGTGAGGCTACACCTTGAATACTGTCTTCAGTTTTGGGCCCCTCACTACAAGAAGAGCATTGAGGTGCTGGAGCAAGTCCAGAGAAGGGCAGCAAAGCTGGTGAAGGGGCTGGAGAACAAGTCTGATGAGGAGTGGCTGAACTTGGGCTGTTTAGCCTAGAGGAAAGGAGGCTGAAGGGGAACTTATCATTGTCTACAACTAACTGAGAAGTGTTAGTGAGCTGGTTGTTGGTCTCTTTTTCCCAAGTGACAGATGATAGGATGAGAGGAAATGGCCTCAAGTTGTGCCAGGGGAGGTTCAGATTGGACATTAGGAAAAATTTCTTCAGCAAAAGGGTCATCAAGCACTGAAACAGGCTGTCCAGGGAGGTAGTTGAGCCACCATCCCTGGAGGTATTTAAAAGACGGATGGGTACATGAAGTGTTTGGGGATATGGTTTTGTAGTGGACACGTATGGTTGGACTCAGTGATGTCAAAGGTCTTTTCAAACCAAGCAATTCTATGATAAGGGAACACTGAAAGTACAAATAATATTAGCTAAAATAAATGTCCTTTCCTGGTGTGATTTTTAGCTTACTGTTAGTGTGAAGTGATGTTTTGCTTTTCATAAAGCATACCTGGTTTGAGAAATTTCTAATATAACTCACTGTGCTCTTTACTGAATTGCCATTTTTTTTCTGCCCTTATAGTTCAGTTAGCATCTGAATTTGGAATATATAGAATGCAGGATAGAAACTGTAATGAAATGTGTTTATTACAAAGCTTATAATTTCTTTAATTATTCCTGAAAAGATATTATACTATTATTTGTTAATGCTCTATTTTATGATGATAATTATAATTTAGACTCATAACTTTACCATGTTAAAATATTTTTACAACCTGTAACATTTTAAATATGTCTTTTTATTTAGGGTATTCTCTTGGTTTATGATATTACCAATGGCCAGAGCTTTGAAAATTTAGAAGACTGGTATAATGTGGTAAAAAAAGCAAATGAAGAATCAGAAATACAGCCACTCGTGGCCTTGGTTGGAAATAAAAGTAAGTTTATGATGCGTAAATATTAATTGAAATACTCTGGATCTTGCGGTCTATGGAAGAAATGAAAGAAATTCTTCTAAAGTAGAAATTTACATATTTAGTAAAATGAAACTAAATAGTGTTTTGTGTGTTGTTGCTGTGTAGAGATGACACATTTGGTTGTACCTCAGTATTATGGTTATGTGCAGTTAGTTTGAGGGACTTGCTGCGTCATGCTTTGTCTAGCCTGCAACCTCTCTACCTGTGTTTTATTTATTTGGAGAGCAGCACGCAGAAGTAGAGAGATCTCTCTCACTCATGTTTGAATTTGATAGGGCTTCAGGATATAGCCATGGCCTGCATCTAGAACGGAGAACTGGGAAGCATTCCTGGATCTAATAACAGGTATATTTCATGGTTCTGTATGTCAAGAGAATGCTAAATTAAGTACCGGTGTAAATATTATGTGAAATAACTACACTACACGCAGATTCACAGAATCACTAAGTTAGAAAAGACCTCCAGGTCCAGCCATTCCCATCAACCACTAAACCATGTCCCTGAGCACCTCATCCACCCGTCCTTTAAATAGCTGCAGGGATGTTGACTGACTCAGCCACTTCCCTAGGCAGCCAGTTCCAGTGCCTAATGACTGTTTCTGTGAAATTTGTTTTTTATTGATGTCCAAGCTCTAGTGGAGCTTGAGACCATTTCACCTTGTCCTGTCCCCTAACTGCGCATAGTATTTGAGGTCCTTATTAGGGTTTTTTACATGCTATCTGTAGGTATGGACATTTCCTGATGTTACAGATCTTTTTAACCTATTCTCTTCGTAATTACTTAAGTATATTATAGTGATTTTCTTTTGAACAACAAATTATGCCACTTCAGAAGCAGGTGATGGTTATTTAATTAGATGGATTCCAAATTCCTCCATTTCCAGCTCAGAAATCTTACAGAATCATCCATATTAACATATTTGAGGTCTTGATCCTGGCTCTCTTACTTCTATTCTGTTGAAGAGGATAAAAGCAATGTGAAACAATACTAGAAACAAAGTGGTGGAAGCAGATATGGAATTTTTAACAATGTAAATATATTTGAACAACACAAAGCAGATTTGACTCTTTTTGACTTTTCAAATAACTTGTGTCCATGTCATAACGTCCATATTATTACAAACCTGAGAAAGACCTCATCCAGCCAGTTAGCATTGTTTAAAAGCTTTTGAAAACAATGTAGAGAACGCTTTCATTCAATGCCATGAACTGTGGTGTTGCTACTGTGAGGCTGTAATATTTTACGGTGTTAATTATGAATGACTACTTATATTCCTGGGAAGAAAGCAGAGAGGCTCTTAGAGTTACAATATATAAATAGCACTTCTGAAAGTAAAACATAGACAGTATTGTACTCTAGTAGACCAGAGGTGGCAATACTGATTCTGTTGAAATTAAAATGAAAGATATTTTTCACTGATTTATATTTTGCTCTAAATTGGACTTCCTAGCTGGAGTTCTGCACATCTTATTTAGTATTTATGGTAAGATACGTTTTAACGTAGGATAGATAATGTTTCTTTGCTGGAATGACCCATGGAGGTAGGAAATCAGACGCTTTTCCATTTGTAGGAGTTTTATTTCTGTTATATATCTTAAGTGTAGATTTTTTTTCTTGTATACATGCTTGCAATTCTTTAAAATGTATTTCCTTGCAAATATGATATGGTTTCATAGGTGAGTCTCCAGGTAAAGGCTGACTAGTGAAAGAGGTTTTATTTTATGAAAATAGCAGCTGAAGGAACATTATGCTTGCTACCTTGTTTTTCTTCAGAAGTTGTATGTAAAGGAAAAAAATCAAACTAGTGATTTCACATAATCCTAAGGATGTTTATTTTTGCACATAGAGCATGCAGAGAATGCTCTTTTTTTTCTTTATTTTTATTTCAGCATAATAAAAAATAAGCTTATAGAAGTGTCTTGCTTTTCTGAATTTTATAATAGAAATGCTTTAATGGTCTGTGAGAGGCAACTGTAGTCAGGCTCCGATTATTAAATGAACAGAAAAAGAGGTAAATGTTATATAGAAGCAAGATGTCGACTCTTACATATTATGAGAGAGTAAAGCCATCAGTACCAACAAGTTCTTCAGGTAGAATCACTGTGTTCAGAATAGCTTGACTTCTTTGCTTAGTAAGAGATAAGACACTGATACACAATTCAAGAGCAATAATAGGCTTAAAGGTAAGAAAAGCCATTTGATGAATTGATAAACTTACTTGACCTTATGCATCATACAGTGGAAGTAATTTCAGTCGGTAGTTTCTGTCTCAGGATTGTACTCGGTTTTTGAGCTTGAAGTGTCTTTTAGGAAAATACCCAGGTATGCTCACTTGAAGACTAGAAGCATCTATGTCCACAGGCAAGTTATTTTAACATATAACTTTCTGATAAGTGTTAAAAAATGACAAGAATGCAGTTATGTTTGTTCATAGGAACTGGTGAGCATTGGGTCAGTATTTAGATACTTGGGTAAGAATTTAAAGGTCCAGCTGAAACCATCAGTTTTGAAACCTTGGCCTAAGTTTGGTGCTGCTCTCATAAGTATATTTAGCTTAGGCTCTCATTTGACTGTTTTTATTTACTAATACTGTCTCAAAGGAATGGTTGTATTTCCATTTTGGAGTAAATACACCTGTGATCTCTGCTGTAGTGTTTCAGAAATCAGCGTAGAGCTGTAGTTTTAAAAAAAAGCTTGGAAGAAAATGACAGCTTTTTTTCTTCACAGTGTAATAGTAGAAGACTGTACATGTGAATTCCATTAGGTGAAAATAATTGCCTTGATTAATTTTGTCATTTAAAGCAAGTTGCTTCAGTTATAGCAGTATTTTGTGCATAATTATGTACTGGTTGATAAATTATCTATAAACCGGCATGAATTTTTAGTGTGGTGTTTTGTTTTTGGTTTTTTTAATCAATTTTTAGTCATTCTGTTAAATGTGTTACATTTGCAGGAACTTATACAGTATTCTACAAAACTTGAAAATATTGTTCAGTGCCGATTTAAATGGATCAGTGCTAGTTCTGACTATTCTGTTTTATTGTACTTTGCAATTGATTAGAAGCATGAACACAGTAAGCTGCTGTGTCTGTTTAAAGCATGATAATTAACTTCTGGCTGGTGGCAGTCTATTTAAAATGTCCTCTTGTGATTGCAAGAGACTAAGATTTACTCATGAAACATAGGAAAAGGTAATTTGTACATAGAAAGCTTCAATCAGTCTCCAGTCTCTCATCTTTCAACTTTATTTGAAAGGAGCAGAGTATGCATTGGGTTCTAAATTCTGGACCTTCCCATCCCTCTTCTTTTTTTTTTTCCTCCTTTTTTTTTTTCTCCTTTCAAGACTAGCTAAAATGAAGGACTTTCATTGCCCACTAGTTTATTAAAAATAATTGTGAGAACTAGAGCTTCAAAGATGCCGTCCTCCTTTATGAAAGTAGTACTTTATTCAAGGTGGCTGTCTTCCTCCTGGGTGCGTAGTTTTACTTTTAATTCTTTGTTCCTTCCCATACATTTTTTTTTCCTATAGCGCGACCTACACATTTGGTCAGAGAGAGTAGAAAACTGATACGAGTCAAGGTCTTTGCCAGACCTGCTTCCTGCACTTATGTCCAAACATCAGTCAATTCTCCATCTCTCTATGATTTTTGTCTGTGTATTTGGCGAACAATAATAGAGAATTTTTCTTTTTCAAATTAATAATAAATAATAACATATTAATAGTATTAAAATTTACAGTTGGTGTGTAATCCTAAATTTAACTTTCCTTGTAATGTACTTTGTGGTATTTTATTTAATATGAAGGATATTTGAAATGTACATAGTTTGATGTTGCTAATATCACTTCATTTGCACCAGAAATAAGGGAATAAACCTTATTGTTAAGGTTAACAAATAGTTTTGAGCTTCCTTGCAGTAACTTAAAATTTTTATAGATATGCTGCTGTCAAATACTTTGCCTTATATTGTATAGTATAAATGAAACTGTAGTTATCGAGTAAACAAATTATGTTTTGTGCACTTAGGATCTTTGCTTAAATTTGTTATTGACAGAGTTCAGTAATTGCTATGATCTTCTAGACGTTAGTGTGAATTAGAAAGGTTTTACTCTTTTGTATGACTGATGTGTTTCTTTACTTTCTACCTTGACTATTTTATATATTTTTCCTCTGCACTAATCTGTAAATAGAATCCTCAAGTGTCATACCAAAATTTTCAGTGGATATCATGTAAACAAAAATTAACCCAGGATGCCTGGGAGCTACACTCATTTTGATTTATAGCTGCCAAGATGGTCTTAGGGCAGTGGTTATCTGTAGCTTATATAGGGAGTTGGAATTATCAGATACCACTGTATAGTAGATGGATGAATGATTTCTGTTCTGAGAGATATTAACCAGATCCACTTCTCAATAAAGACTAATAACTCAGATTTTTAAACAGTCTTCGTGACAGATGAGGGCATAGAGGAGAATGCATCAACACTAATTAAGAATGTTGACCGTTAGTTCATCCTAGCCATGATTAATTGATCTTGGAGTACTGTCTTTGAACAGGAAGTGATATGCTGTTACATTGCGAAGTTTAAAGGTTACCTTTTAGTGTACCCTTTAACTTACATTTACATACAATGTAAAATGTTTTTACCTATCTTATCTGAGCGCAGAAAGAAAGATTTTTCCAGCCCAGAAATGAAAGAATGTTTGGTGTACTGTGTACTAATGTGGATCTGTCTGGTAACAGGGCATACCCAGTCTCCTTTTGGAATCTGTTACTGCTTTATGTACTTAGTCTCCCAAGTTATACTCAGAAAATTTCTTCATTAATAATCATTTTGAAATCTGGCTTATTAAAATTCAGAACTATACATTCATTCTCTTGTCCCTCCCTACATCCCTCAGCTGTTTTCTATTCTTGTTTCCTGTGGGCTTGCACTTGTTAGGTCCTTCACCTGCAATTAGGACAAGTGTTGAGCATCAAATGCAAAGACCCCTGTTCTTTTGAGTCTTATGCCTGATTAAACTAAAGTTCCTGTATGCCTAACTGTAGGTCCAGTCACCTGAGCCTCACACATGCTCCTGGGACTGGAGAGTAAACTACTTACATGTAGAGACTCCCTTAAAAAGAAAACCTTGTCCTGTGCTACGGTCAATTTACCAACTCATTTGAATAAATGTAGAATGCTACCCTGTTTTAAAATATGTATAGAATGTTTGTCTCAACAAACTTGTAAGATTAATAGAAAATTGCAGACTTATGGATTTGGCAGGTAACTTTTTTAAAACATTATTTTAAACAAGAAAATTAAATTAATGAAAGGGGAAAACACAGGTGAAAACAATCTTTTATTCACCATAATATATTTTCAATCCAGTGTCTGAATGTATGTCTGTATTACTTTAGGGATGGGGGCAACCTTGAAACGTACACATTTTTGAGTGGTAAAATTACCTTGCTTGTCTGAGAAAGCATCTTCCTTGCATAATTTTGATCCTACATCGTGCTTGGCATATTATTAATGGTGCTGGCTACTCTTACTGCCAAAGTAATCTATTTAATTATGTCTGTTAAATTGCCATGTGGGCAAATGAACTAAACTGTAATATATGCCACACAGATATATGAATGGAGTCTGAGCCTCAAGTGTCATCTTTAGAAGGTAGCTGAGCTCACAGAAGACTACACAGAACTAAAGGAGGAAGGTTTATTGCTGTTTTGTAGTATTAATATCCCATTGATGAAGAAGGGAAAACACCTGACAGGATAGATCACAGGATAGATATGGGCATAGGTACTTTGATCTGAACCCAATCTTCATGTCATCTGCTATCATAAATGTATCTGTTGCATCTGGTTGCAAATCAGCCTGTGTTTTACTTGGATTCTTCTTTCAGTGTCCTTGATAAAATGATCTCCTGGATTGGAAGCCACAGTGGACACAGCTGCTGCTAAGTCACCTGGTTAAAGGCATATTTTTCTGCTTCTGGTCTTTCTTCCAGTGCTACTGCCTTTAGTGGAGCATGTATACAGGATAGAATTTGGTGGAGGCACTAAAAAGCCAAGTAGTCTGTGCTAGACTACTAACAAGAAAATAAAATAAAAAGGGAAAATCTTTTCTGTCATACCACTCAAAGGATAATTAATGATCATTATCATCTATTTCTGCCTGCCTGTCTTAAAACCAGTTTTTGATATTCAACACAGATAGGATTAGCTAGTGGTAAATGTGCTTTTTGATTTGTGTTCTGCAGCAGTATGGGATTCAGTACAGAGATGAAGCGAATAATATATACCTCTTGCCTACAGAGGATATATTAATATTTATACCACTTGTCTGAGTTTGAGATTTGCACAGTTAGACAGAGCCCTGATAGGAAAAGTCATAGTTCTATGAAAATCAATGAATTGGCATTCATTTGAACCAGGACAGACTAGATATTGTGCAAACTGTCTGCTGTAATTAGTATTTCATCATTTCGATTATACGGTGCTTTAGCAAGAAAGTGGGTCTAATTGTGAACTGGTCCAAGTGATAGACTGTTCTTACGTTATACTTTTTTTTTAATTTAGTGAACATAAATAACTTTGTTCCTGCACTTAAAATATTGAGGCTGCACTTCGGTATTTTATTTGCACACATAGGGCTTGCCTGCTGGGTTCAAAGACCTAGTAGAATATTCTTAGTGTAGTTGTAACTGAAATGCTAGTGTGGCAGGAGTGTCAATGCCAGTAAATAATATATTCTCATTCACTAACTGATATACTTAAATTCAGGAAAATCTTTAAAGATGTCATTAAAAAATGGAAGTAGAGGTAAATAATTCAAATACAAAGATTAGAACATTACATGTATCCTATTTTTGTAGTAATACACAAATGAAATGCTGAGAGATCTCTTACTGTTTCCATGGATTTTGTCTGTAGTTTATTTAGCAATGTAGACATATGTCTAATAAAAAAGATGTTGCATAAACCATAGTCCAGGCTGAATGTGCTTCTGTTTTTGGTAGAAATGTTTTTTCTGGCTGCGTCCTTCATACTTAGGTCTTCTTACAACAAATGGAAAGCCCTTAATTGTACCTAAGGGAATAGTTAATCTATGGTGGACATATGGTGGACAAAAGCTGAGTCTAGTAAATGAAAAAAATTATAAACAGAAAATGTGTGAATGTCTGCACAGTCTGAAAGTCATGTTGGATTGTAGCTTATTTCATACAAATTTGCTATTCTGCTATTCTGAATTCCATATTAATGGAATTCAGTACAACATGAAATAAGTAGTTTAAAAAAACCAATCAATTTAATGTCTATTTTATTGGATTGAAAAGAATACCCATTTTTAAGACAGGACAGAATTTGTTTTCTTTGCAAGTTGTCATGCTCCCACCTTTGCTGTCTGACATAAATGCAGTATGATTTCATTAGTGAAGTGAAGCTCTCTGATATTTTTGAAAGTTAAGACATTTGATTGGGGCAGTTAATCAGTGTTAACCCTGAGCAGCTCTTGAGCTTTATGGATTCAAGCATTATATGTGGTTGCACTGCTCCAGCAAAAGGTTAAGTATTAATGGAAAATGTTCACAGCTCTTTTACTCAAAGAAAACATGTTACTTGTAAGTTTTCTTTTGATTTTACTTTTACAGTTACATTGAATGTCTTCATTCATTTAGCCATCCATAAAGCAAATATTGTTACACATGCAGTGGATAATAAGTCTTTTTAGGACTACTTGTGTGGTATGTCACAGATCATTAACTGCAAGTAACCACCTGACTTGAGGGAAGTCTGGAAGCATCATTACAGTGAAATAAGCTTTTATTTCTGTATCACTACAGCACATTGATTGGTAGGAATGTCTCCATTAGCTACTGTGGAAATATATTCTCATATATTATTATTGAAGGAAGTTGAAGAGAGGATAACCAAATTTCAAGTGTGAATAGGGCACTAGTATTAGGATTTTGGACAAAGTAGGAAAACACAAGTGCTATTGTTGCATTATTTTCTATTTAAAAGCTAGATAAGTCAATAAACTAATCTTTGTAATGATTCAAGTTTAGAGTCAGACTACTAAGCTATGGTAACAGTTGTACAGTATTTATATGTACACCGTGGCTTCAACTGAAATGCATATAGTAATTGAATATGTTTACTATTCTGCACAGGAAGAAAATGCAGAAGAGAAGTTTCTTCCTTATCAGCAAGGAAAACTTCAGCTTTTAAAATTTATTTTAATGAAGCATAAAATGTTAAGGTTTATATTGCAGGTAATGTGCAATTATTTCTGTTTGGAGCATGAAGGATAGCTTGTGTTTATATGGGAAATAATCATCATGGGTAACCCTCATTAATATAGTTAATAGGAGTTTGTAGTAAGAAAAATGCAGTTCTGAAACATCCTGCAAATATCTTAGAAGATTCAAAGTTCTTAGAGATTAAAGTTAAGATAATACTGTAGGGTTATTTTGCTGTGTTGCTGATTTTCTAAATACTTTGCAGCCAGATCTTTGAGGAGCAAAATACAATAGAAGACCAATAAATGAGTAGTGTTCCATCATCCTGAGTGGTTTAGTATGAACTATGTGCATACAGGTTGAAAAAAAAGAATTATGGGGAATGCATTAAATATATGTTTTAAAACAGTATAATTGTGGAGACATCATACGTATTTGGCATTTGCAAGAAAAAGAAATGATACTATTTCAAGCTTAGTTCATAGTTTTAGCTCCATACGCTTGATGTAAGGAGGCATTCTATGTTTATGATGTTCATTTCAGTATAAGAGGATGTTTACTCTTAAGTTTGTGGCTTTTTTGATAGATTATTAGGCATATTAATACTTTCATGACATTACTATCTCTGATTATGACACTTCATTGTTCCAATATTTGAAGATGATATATCTTAATGAGATTCTGAAGGACCTGGTATTTTTTCTACTCTCTACTTTGGTTTATTTTATAGGTCAGGTTTCTTTTGAGGGGAAGAAATGTACTTGAAAAAAGGCATTACATTATTTATCTGTATAACATGAGGCTATGAAGGTGTTATCATGGGAGTAAGTCAGTCAGTACCAAAGGTTGTTTGATCTTAAAGGTCTGCTGAAATAAACCAGGTAGTTTAAATGCAGATAGCATTGTTGTTGTGTTGTTATTTGCACTCTGGTTGTTATCAAAGGAGAGATCTAAGATTCTGTAGTGCCAAAACTATCAGTGTAAAAAATCAAGATTTGCTGAAATGTGTTGATTGAGGAGATAGAATACAGTGATAATGAATGGTAAGTTAGAAGTCTAGTTTGTTTAATTAAAATAAGGTCTGAAAAGAAAGGGGCTTTATGTAAATTGTATGTGTTTCTATTTAATAAATGCTGAGTTTCCTGTGAAACTGGGAACTGTGAAATCCACAGATGCAACACAGTGTTTTGTGAATATGATAAAGGAATTGTCAGTATGTAGCAGATATGTAATTTCTGCTGAACCCTTTGAGAGAAGGTTTAATGTCTTTCCATCCATCCATTCATCTTTTGATGCTCTGAATGCAATGAGTAACCATCCCATCTCATCCAGATTAGTATTTTTAACACTTAAATTTACTTTTACAAGTGTAATATGAGCATTGTCATATTTCCTGCATTCTTTTGTTTTGTGTGAGGAATCACTGACCTTAAGATAAAAATTTTGGTTGTTTACATAGATGTAAATCTGGAGCACATGTAATGGCTTCAGATGAGCTGCTCCAAGTTTACCGTGGTGTTTTCATTGTACAACTAGCACACCATTGATACTGTTGAAAGAAAGAGACACCATAATTTGCTAAAAACTTACTTTATACGTTTATGGAACTTGAAGAGTCATTTGCTGTGGGCTTGCAGAAGGGAGACAGCAATGTATAGGGGTTATCGGGTCAGGCTTTTGAACTGAACTGTTTCAAAAATATTTTTGTTCTGCTACCCACGTAGAAAATGATGGCATTCTGGAGTCTACTTCTCAGTCTTCCTTCAAAACTATCATTGGAAAATCTTGAAGTATTGTGATTTGGAGATGCCACTGCTGGTGCCTCATGGAGAGTGTAGTACTGATGCTTCTCTTGCTATTCTGCAGGCTGTGCTCCTAATATTACGGAGGGAAGGGCTGGTTTTGTTTTTATTTTTCTTGTATGTCTTCCATGATGTATCACACGCTCTTAAATATGATAGGACTTTTTGAGAGTAATGCATCATGGATACTGTCCAACTGGCAGATCCAAACTTGGGAGAAAGCAACAGTGTAAGACAAACAAAATTCCCCCTCTTATTAGGCACCATACTGATCTTTCCGAATCAAGCTGTTTTGTTCTCTTGCTTGGTTATTTTTTAGGCAATGTGTTTTATGTGAAAAAGGAACCCTTTTGAGCAGAGAAAACTGGTTTTCAGTGTAATAAACTCCCCGGTTGTTGTGACTGATGATTCTGGACTAGTTCAACTGTAGAGAGTTTCCAGTTTGGTGCACATTTCAATTCTGTGAATACTATTGTGATAGTTTATTTTAATAACATTACTCTGTAAGTGCAGATAATAGAATCAAAAAAACTTATTTTAAGCAGTTGTAAAATATGGAATACATGTTCAGACTGTAGGAAGGTTCTGAATTTTCACAGATGTTACTTATTGTGTTCTTTACTCTGTTAGTTCTTGTCATCCTACAGTGACTTTATGATCCAGTAGCTGTAACTTTCCACAACAGTACTGATGTCTATCAGGAACAATGACTGAAAATATCTGGGCTTAATAATGTTTGACCTTACACGGTTTGGTTTTTTTTAATGTGAATTTTTAAAAAAATATTTTAAGTTGTCTCAAGCTGCACAGTAGAAATAAAGGAAATGATGTAATGAAACAACAATAAAGAACAGTCATTGTAGAGCTAGCATACCACCTAAATAATAATTAACAATTTCCTTGGGCTTTTTTTTACAGTACATGTATTAAGATGACCTCTTCTTACACCTTAAGTTTTGCAGTTTTATTTTGGATATGACGTATCCAAAAGGTTTTTAGAGAATAGTTACCGGTGTAGTGGCATGTTTAAGCAGTTGATCACTAGAGCAATACTGCTGGTTTCTGAGCACAGCCAGTACTTTTTCCAGCTGCTTTATAGTGATATTTTGAAGCTTAAAATGTAATCTATATGGGTAAGCCACAAAAGCCACTATATATTAAAGCAGACTGTGACAGTAAATCAAAATTGAACAGCTGGCAACAGTACTAAAGTCATAAACTTATTTATTAAAGGAACTAAACAGAAGAATTATATTAAAAAGAGAGGAGTATGTTCTACAGACCAGTGGATATAGCTTAAAATCTGGAAAGTGCTGCAGATTAAGGGCCCAATTTATGAACATCTGTTCTGGCAGTTTCTGAGAGATCCTCATGTTCTTTACAATAAAAGTGTGAAACATATTCTCCCCCCTATACTATTCATGCTTTTCTACAGTTCATAAAACTTGCATTGATCCTTATGCAACTGAGCCTGTCTGCTTTACGCACTTGCTAGAGTAATTATTATTCATGAAAGGGTAAGTACTACAGCAGTGTCACAATCCCATGGTATGTGCTTATCCTGACTTGTTCCAGGTGGTCTCATTGGCTTCAAAAGCAGTGAAAGAACATTGACATTTCCTTCATATGTTTAAACTTACAGCATGGCAGTGAACTAATAAATAGAAGCAGGTCACCAGAGAGCAAAATGGACAGAAAAATGTCATGTTATTGGTTTCTCTGAAATTGAAGTATACTTACAAATCTGGTGTTTTGCTCTTTACCAGTCACCAAACCAACTTGACTCCTCTCATCTCTTAATTTTGAAATAAATTATCATAGAATGATTATCTTTAATTACGATGTTCACATTGACTAGTACCCTGTTTTTTTGTCACATTGATGGGTATTTAGGAATAAGGTTTGAGATATTCCCAATCTGTTTTGGAAGATAACTGAAAAATCATGAATTCAAAACTGATTTTCTAGTTCCACTGTCAGCAGTATTCCTTTACCTTTGATGTCAGAGTTATCAAGATTTGTTGTGGAAATCTTATCCACAAACCCAGTTTTACAATCAGGCTTGATCTGCATGACACAGGTCATAATATTTTGCTCTGTAGCTCTTCATGTCTGGTAATTCAGACTGATCTAGCATAGATCATGGTGAGAGGCAATCAGATTTTCTCTTGGGCAGTGCAGTCTCTACTGACATCCCAAGCTGTGCTGCTATTAGGAGAAAAAGTCAGTCTCTCAACAAAGTCAGAGATGAGGAAATTCAGGTGAGGTGCAAAGGAAATACTGAGCAAATATGCAGTAAAACCACTTTACTTGTCCTGAGCAGATTAAATTATTTTACTGATGAATATGGTTACCTGTTCTTTCTGTTTGACTTTGAATAATTTCACCATGGCATGCCTTTTTATATTAGGCTGCAGAGCATATACTTCTTCCTGGGTGGAACACTTCAGCTAAGAATCCTCAAGACAGGACTATCTCTGCTCCTTTTGGGAGCTAGCTCCTGATACATTTAGGGTCATGCTGATTCACAGGAAGGAAAGAAAGAGGATTTCTGGTATCTTTTGGACAAAGGGAACGTGCATTTTCTGTTTCCACGCCATCTATTTTTGTGCATTTTATGGTGTGGGTTCATCTCTGTGGTCTTATTTGTAGTGTATATCAATTTTTTGGGATCACCGGGCCAATTTTTTTTCCATCTAACTTGTGGAATATTAAGGAACTGTATTTCTGCTAAATATATATTGGTCATTGATAGTTCCTTTTGTCTTTTCATTGGGTGATACTTTTCTAATTAATTTATGTGTATTTGTAGTGCTCAGAGTAGTACGGTTAGGCAATTAAACAAAAAGTAACTTATAACCACCTCATAGTTAGAGAAGTTAAGCTTTCTGCTCTGTCTAATATAAAATGTGTTTTGTTAATTGGTGTACTATGATCATTTTATCTGTCAATGATGTACAATATATTAATCTCAATTCTTAAAGCATGGTTTTATTTGTAGACGATTCAGAAACGTGTTTACCTGTGGTGGGCTTTTATTTGTTACATTTGATGTGTTAAAGGTGTGCAAATGTAATGGGTATGCACCTGCATTAAGCATTTCACTTGTGATCTGGCTTTCATTTCTCATACTGTGCCTTGTATTCAGCAAAGAACTAATTCAGCAGAAATAAAGGCTTCATGTTATCAAAGACAGTATCAAGTTATGTCCCAGAGGAAACCTAAGCAAGGACCTAGGTTGTAGTGTTATTTTATTAGACTTCACTTGGATGCTCCAGGTTCCTGTTTTTGATTAGTTCAGATTTTCTTATTTCTGATGAGTGTTCTATTGCTTATCGTTGAATCTCTGCATGTCTGTCTGCCTTTCTTGTTTAGGCTCTGCAGTTCAGGCTGCATTACAAGTATATCTTCTTGGATTAGTTTTATCCTCTCCATTCTCTTTACACCTCATCCCTTGTGCCTGGTGCAAAGGGAACGCTCTTAATGTTGATTTTCATAAATATTCTGGGAGTGCTGCTTCAACAGCCCGATATGGACACCATTTTTTTTCCTTTTCTTAAATAATTATGTCTTGAGAAGTGTGGGTTACTTTGCATACTTTTTTTAGTGTATTAGACATCTTACAAAAAAAAATCTAGTGGCTTCTCTGGCTAAGTAAGCTTTCTGGTTGAACAACTAAGGTCTTTGGTTCAAGTAGTAACTGTACTAGTGCACTGGAGAACATTTCGTTTGGAGCTTTTGCAGTCTACAGGATATGTAATCTGCATATATTAATGTGGCATTTCCTTCATAATCCTATGGATTTTCTGTCTCAAAAATACTTCTGTAGTTTATTTAAGAATTTTAGTAGGAAAAAAGTTTAAATATTTGACGATATCTGGAATTATTATATTGCTATTACGTGCTTTTGTACTTAAGGTGTACAAGTAGAAAATAAACATGGCATTTTTATTCTTTCTGTGAGTTTTTGTTTGTTTGTTTGAATTTCATATCTAGTGCTATGGCCAGGAAGGCAAGATTTTTGTGAGTATAGTGGTGCTTAAAAATATAGATTGCTGTTTGGTGGGATTTTCTTTTGTGGTTAGAGCTAGTTGCCCAGTACCTTATTGGTACTTTACTTAAAGTCCCACTAGGCATGCCTGCTTGCATGTTTTAGTGTCTCAGTACTGTTGCAAATTTGATTTTAAATGTTTAACTATTTCAAGAAGACACCTAAATGCAAGGAAGGTTAAATTATTTTGAGAACCAGACCAGTAAATATATGGCAATATTAGTAAGCTAGATCTGAATTATGTGTGAGTTTTCTGATTTCCTAAATGTATTTGGGAATAATACTGGAACCTGTGAAACTACTTCATTCTGAAATAAATTTTAGGAGTGCTCTGAGGGAAGAGCACAGTGGATAGCCAAATTCTATTATACTAGGAAAATATAATTTAATTTAATTTAATTTAGGATAATATTTCTGAAGAAACATGAAGTTAACTTCCCATTAGCTAGTATAATCACTTAAGTGTGGTGTGCATTTAGTTTTGTGAAACTTATTTTGTGTGTTTACTCTACCTCACTTGTTCTGGAATTCTTTTCCCTACCATCAGCACAGCTGTATCATGCATTTCCGTGGTCCTTTTAATCTCAACTCTTAATTAAAAAAAAATTAAATCAGATGCTGTTTAAAGCTTCCCATTTAGTTTTGGGAAAATGAAAGTTCACATCTAGTTTAGGCTTGTGTGAACAGCTGTTAAAAGCCACAAGCAAAACGATACTTATAAAAGTAGTGGGGGAAATTTTAAGAGCAAGCTGCCAGTTTGACTGTACTTTTCAATAGCTCTTCACTTTCAGCCAAATGGTTTTAACAATAATTTTCTTTGAAAAAAACCTTGCGTTTTATAGTAGCAGCAGCCCAAGCAGTTAGGCCAGTTGTAATAGGAGGCAACTTGCCATTTCTCTTTAACTTTTTATGAAATTTTTCTTTGAATCTAGGGAAATTGCTCATTAGAGGCTGGAGGGACTGATGCCCACCCACTATGTAGGTACATCTGTCCCCATCTGATTCTAATGAGGGATCTTGTTCAGTGAAATACCCGAGTTCCAAGTCTAAGATAGAATGATAATACTTTCCTTACACTGTGTTTTGCAGGCATTGTAGTCCTACTCATGACTTAAGCATTTTGAAGTAATCATAAGATTTCTTTTTTGAGTCTGAGTTACCAAGTCTGACTAGTCAGTTGGACAGAAGCATGCAGGGAGTTCATAAGATGTTGAATATGTAAAAGAAAGAGGAAAGAAAAGAAAAAAGAAAAGAAAGAGGACTGTTCTTTGTTCAATCCAGCTTCTGTACTTCAAGGAGCATTCAGAGAGGGAAAAAAGTAGTTCCTTCAAGAGCATTTTATCTTTATTGATGAGGAAAGGAGGCTAGAGTATAAAATGTTCTGTGACCTAATGACCATGTATATGTATCTCTGGAATTTGTTTAGGCAATTTTCTTTGTACCTGTTTTATCTGGTGCACTCCTTGAGTGAGGTGTCATTGCTGCAGACCTTATCAGTTGGATGGTGGTCTGAACAGGTGTGGCTGGTCCCACCAGATTACCCTGTGACGGGAGGATAATTGGTTTGCGTAGCTCAAGCTAACCATGTCGGTGTGTGCTACAGCTCAGAGAATGCATTTGGATGTGGAATTTATTTCATACAGTATGAAAGCCTGGCAGATACGTGGCTGTAGCACAAGCAGGGGCCGCATGTAGTGTATAGATATAACCTTGTATGTGCGAGTGCAACAGAGCAAGCTTTGCATGGTAACTCGTGCTGATCCACTGAGATGAGATGTCCCTTGAGGCGCTCTTTCTAATGAAGTCTTTTGACCTTTTTGTGGGGCATTAGCATGATAATAATTTTTTTGAATTTTTTTTCAAAGCTGCTTTTTTAAAAAAAATAAAAATATTGAGGATGTTGAGGTATCTTGTATTTTTAACCTCAGCAGACTGCAATCTGAATTAATTGGTGCTGTCACTAACTACTGGTTAAATTTCCATGCTTGTGTTATGACTTCAGTATCACTTTTGCCCCAAGTTGTGTAGCCTGCAGCCAAATGTTTTGGATTTTAGGGTTCAAAATGGCTTTCAGATTACTTGGTTAGTAATTTAAATACTTTTAAGGTTATTTGTCATTGTTTTCTGCTTGTATGTGTAAGTATGTTATGATTTACATTATTAGGAGCAAGAATCAAGAAGTTTGTTAATCACTTTCTGTTCATTGTACATCTTATTTTTGCACTGTTTAATCAGAATTCCCTAAACATTTTCCACTATCATTTCTGAAAGGAAAAAGAAACAAATAGAACAAACAAAATGTCAAGTGAGTAATTTCCTTCTGTCACAGTCAGTATCCCTCATGCCAAACTGTAAAACTCACAGGACTCTTGTCTATGCTAGGATTAGAATTTTAGGTATAAATCACAGAACTGTCCTCGAGAATTGGAAAAAGTTTAGGTGGTCCTAGTCTACACAGTGCGCATATGAGGGCAATAATGAGCGCAGGAATGTAACAGCTTTTATATGAAGAAGTTTGTTTGCTGTAGGAATGAGACAAGCAGGTGTATAAAAGCATGAGAAGAGACCAGAGAACAATTATATAGCATCTTTTTCAATAAAAATCCAAGGAAATCTCATGTCATTTTATTAAACAGCAAACTTAAAATAAACAGATGAAATTACTTTTCCACGCTGTGAATTACTAAATTGTGGAAGTACTATTAATTGACTATTGTAGAAGCTACAAGTGCACACGAGTTCAGAAAGGAAGCACAGAGATTTCTGAAGGGCTGGTCTGCCAGTCACTATAAAACATTTCAGCTGTCTTCCTAGAAGCCTGGAGATGTAGTGTCAGACTGAGGAACACGGATTGTCTGAAAGTGAGATGTATATCAAGGAACGATAATTGTATTGTTTCTGATTTTTGTGCCTTAATACCTGCTGTTGACTGCTCCTTGAGGCAGGTTGCTGGCATTGGTTATACCAGATCTTCAAATATCATATTTAAAAAAACCAGATTCCTTACGATGAGCTGTTACCACTCCTTCTACCCTAAAAATAAACAAGACCCAGCACAGCAAACAAAACACCCCCACTTGCCATTTTGTTATCAGTGCCTTATATTGTGTAACTGTATTGATGTGCATTACTTTGTAGCAGCTTGTTTGGAACAGTGCAGGTGAGAGAATGTGACCTGGTTTCTTGTGGTTGGTCCCCCAGTCTCTCATTTATTTTTCAATACAAGTCTTTGGATAAAGTACTTAAGAAGACTGTGGGATAGAGCGCGGCACTGAGTATGAGTAATGCCTAGTGAATAATTTTAGGTCCTTGGGGGACTTTACAGTATCTCCTCTTAACAAATTCAGCCTTGTTAGTCACAAAGACTTCTCAAAACTCCACTTCTTGCTGAGACAATGTTAAAGTAGTTTGTTTTGCTGCAAAGTTCTGAAAATCTAATGTGTCTAATACATTTTTATAAATATATTTTAAATGGAAGTATGACGATGACACAGTTTTTTGGAATGCTCCATGATGGCATAAATGAATGTTTAACCATTTAACTAAAGGCTCTTTACTATCCTAATTCTGAAAACTTCATGCATGGAAATTATGCCTGCAGAAGCTCCATGCCCTCTTAGTGTACTTTAGAAGAGGAGTGTGCAAAGTCACAAAGAAAATTTTGGTAGATCACATCTTGGAGTTACTTACAAGGAACTTGCTAACTTCTTGACTCCTATTCTTCCTTTCCTTTTCAAACCTAGCAAAGGAAGTACTGCTTATGCTTATCCTTGAGGACTCTGAACTATAAAAAGTAGAACAGAGTTGTTTAGCCATTTGAGGTTACAACTGACTTAATGATCTGGGAAAATACACACTGAACATCCAAATTACAGTGTAAGACAGGTGTAGCAGATATCTCTAACTGCAGTGAAAGTTGAAAAAGCAGAAACTGTTGAAATTGTTTTTGTTTTAGGGAACTTTTAGGAAAAAAAAGTCAGAAAGTTTACAAAAAGAAGTCCCAGCAGAATGTTAACTTGCTTAATATTTTCAAATTAATGGGAATCTTGAAAAAAATTTTTAGGACTGCATACATCTGTTCAAATTCAGCTTTTCTCAGTGTTGTTTTCCCCACAACATTCACCCCAGTCTGAGGAAGTGGTTTTGCAATTGACTTAACCCAGTTTTGCTTGTGAGGTGTGGCCTTACCAGTGCTAAGTACAGGGTGACAATCATTTCCCTGGTCCTGCTGGCTAAACTGTTTCTGATACAAGCCAAGATGCTATTTGCCATCTTGGCCACCTGGGCACGCTACTGACTTACGTTCAGTTGTCTGCCAAGTCAACACCTCCAGGTCCTTCTCTGCCAGGCAACTTTCCAGCCACTTTGCCCCTAGTTTGTAGTGCTGCATGGGGTTGTTGTTCCAAGTGCAGGACTTGGCAATTGGCCTTGTTGAACCTCATTGTGTTGATCTCTGCCCATTGATCCAGCCTGTCCAGATATCTCTGTAGAGCCTTCCTACCCTCAAGAAGATCAATACTTCCTCCTAGCTTAGTGTCGTCTGTGAACTTACTAAGGGTACACTAAATCCCCTCATTCAGATCATTGATAAAGAAACTGAACAGAACTGGACCCAGCACCGAGCCCTGGGGAAAACCATTTGTGACCAGCCTCCTGCTGGATTTGGTTGGACTGGCCTCCAAATGGAGTTTAGTTTCTCTTGCTCATCTAAGACTAAAGTTGCAATATTAGTGTATTATCTTACTGTCCTAACTACTTGATGCTTTTAATTTGTTTATAAAAATAGTAGATATATTGTAGAAGAGCTTTTGTAGCTTTTCCTCAGTATCTGAGTAAAATATGGCTTTCTATTAAGTTAATGAAGTTCTGAATGGAAGTGTTCACATCATGATAGAAATTAATGTGAGGAAGAGACTATGTGCTCATTCTACTTGGAGACAGGAACAATTCTTCAATACCATGATGAATGAATGAATGATATGTTCTTTGAAATTGAAGGATTTTTTTTTTGCTTGAGTGACTAGTTAGTGATGATGATATGGGAGTTTGCAAATGTGAAAGAGGTTTGTGCAGTCCTATTTCTACTGTCTGGTTTGAAAATGTTATATTGTTCAAATAGAAATAATTTGAATTCACTTCTTTGTGGTCGTTGAGATGCTGTTGCTCAATCTAATAAACAACTGATAAATTTACTATCAGTGATCTGAATATGTTTGGTTTTCATTTCTCCTTTTATAGTTAATCAAAGTATGTTACATTTCTTTACTAAGCAGTCTTAATTTTTCATAGAAAAAGTAATTTAACAAAGGTGAGTAGTTAATTTTTTAACTACTAGTTGAAAACATTTTGGCTTGGGAATAATTAGTTACAAAAGCTTACAAATGGAAAAAAAACCTGGAATGTTGTCAAACAAGATTTGATCCACATGGAACAGTTAAGCAGTAATAAATTGCCTAGTAACTGAGCAATTTCACTTAGATATGTGCTAGTCTTGCTTCTACTCTGAAAAGTTTGGAAGAAGAACTGATGGCAGAAATTGCTTAATGCTGGATGTTTATTGTAATAACAATAATACTGACTTGGCCTGATCTTTGAACATTTAAGGCTTGTTTTTATATCCTAGTGAATGATTTCATGTTCATTTATATTTTTTGTTGTGGGAGAGCTCCCAGAGGGGTATGTAGGAGAAACAGTAAGTGTCTCCAACTTATTATTACATCTGCTGGAAGCAACAATGTAATCAGTCATGGAAGGACACTGGAGCTGACCTGGGTTGGCTCTGCTAAGAATGAGTAATTCAGAGAATTAGATAAAAGCATCACACTTAAGGACAGACATTTTTTTTAACATGGCTGTTTGTCATGAAATTAACAGTATACCTGTGGAAATGGTCTGTATAGATGGATGCCGCAGCAGCTATGAGGAATGCTGGAGTGGGTCCTGTGAGGAAGTGCTATTTATTAGGTAAAAACTTTTAATATTAAGAAGTTTTGTATTAATAGTTCATTAATAGCTCTGTGGCTTCGTGAAATATATTACTCTGCAATACATTCATATGCTTTATTGCTCTGTAAGGATAAAGCTTTTTGCTTGATGTTATATTATGTCCAGATATACTACTTTTTGATGAAATTACTTCTGCAGTTGTACCTAGCTTGCAAGGCACTGGAACATGTTTGAATTATAGGGAGAACTGCAGATGTGTCTAGCATATTGGGGGGGGGTTGGCCAGGGGAATTTTTTTTTTATTTGGTCTGTAATTACAGACTGCATCTAATCTCTTAAGGAGATATCTGCCTCTAATAACATGAAAAAATTGTTTTATCATATGTGGTCATGAGACTGGCTTTGTTAACTTGCCCATCCTTTTGGATATTGACAAGAAATTTGGCCCTCCAGAGCTCACAGGAGGCTGCAGATGCATTATTGGTTGGTTGTGTGGTGAAGCTGGTTTATAGCTTGAAGGTAGCACCGCTGCCTCATGGGAAATAGGATCTGTGACTTGATCTGGGTTAAACTCCACATTGCAAAAAGTAATATCTGTTTTTAACACGGATCAACTAGTTGAGCTTCGTAAGCTCTCCTACACGTTGAATGGCCTCCTAAATAGGTTAGGAGAGAATAGAGCACTGTGATGTGAGTGTAGGAATAAACAACCAGGAGTGGAACAGGTTGGTGAGATTTTTCTGAGCTTTGGTTGTGGCATTGATAGGTCTTGAAATAGTAGCTAGAAACTTTTGCTGTTAACTGCAAAAAGAGACAGATGTGAGTAACTGAAGGTAGGATCTAAGAAATGTATGAGTTTTAAGATACTAAGACCTTGAGTTGATGACATTATAATGAGCTTTATATTTTATGGCTGTCAGTCCATTAAATCTTGTGAATTTTAGAATGATAAATTGTTTAGTAGTGTTCTTAGTATTTAAGTGAAGGTAGTAGCTGTACCTTGTCCTGGAACTGATAAATTCAGTGATGGATATAGTGGATACATCAATATCAGAGAAAATATTTGAGACATGAAGGAAAGCTGACTCATCTGTGGCTTGCAGATATATTGGACTAGCACCATCTTCTGAATGTTTAGTACATTACAGCTTTGTGTCTTCACTAAGATATTAAAGAACATTAAAAAAAAGAAAATCACTCAACTTTGAATTTCAGTAATCACAATACCTTAATATATTTTTTACACTCTGTTAAGTTTATAAAAAAGTTAAATTAAATCAAAGCAAGGAATATCTCTGGTTTAATGAGTCAGAAATTAAGATTTTGGTTTTATATTTTTTTTAAACTCTGTTCTAAAAAGTAGATTTAATATTTTTTCTGAAAAAGAGCTATTGAAGGCCAGCAATTGTCTCAAGTAACTCTGCTAAATAAGTAGATTAAAGCAGTTTTTAAAATAATGTTTCAGTAATCTGGATAAAAAGAATTCCATGTTGAATCAAAGAAGGGTCTTTTGTTATTTTTCTGTTAGCAAATTTCAGAGTGCTCAGGCAGTCGTTAAAGTTTGATATGAGGAAGTTTAGAAACTCTTGTAAGAAATAGTAATGTTTAATCTAACGAGAAACTTTTTTTTTGAAGCTAGGCTCATAGAATTGTATTTGTCCAGACGAGCTGGTATGAACATTTTAAAATATATATGTTATGGTTATCACAATGTTAAAAAGTACTTGATCAGGATTATCAATGAAGTAATTCCGTGTTTCACATACATTGCTGTGGAAAGGGTAGTATTGTATTTGTGAGAGAAAATGTATATTCTAAATGGTATAACTTTTTTCTTGTATTGTTAAAACATTAGTAATTAGAAGATGACATATCACTCAAACCTTTTCTTTCAATGTTTTTATTTAACTACTGTGTTTGTGAGAGATCGAAAAAATGAAATACTTATTACCTGTAGAAGGTTTATGAACGTGAGAATAAATGCTGCAGCTAGAGTTAGAGATAAAAAATAGTTATCACGTATTTTTGTGTTGTAGTCTATTAGTATTATGATGCCTAATTAACAGAATTACCATTTTCTGAGATGATCACCTAATGCTTCTACTGTATAATTTTTAATTTCATTAGATGTTGCATTGTCTGTTGCCAATATGTTAAGGTGTGCCTCTGAGGACTGGAATTCCAGCTGCTAGTCGTCCTGGATTATGGCTTGTGTTATTTTAGGTTAGTTTATTTTGTTTTGCTTTCTCAATGTTGTTCAACAAATAAACCTTTCCCAACTGCCTTCCCGTGATGTGCTGGCAACTGTGACTGCCCAGTGGTTTTTATAATTGGATTAATATAGCAAGGATAATTCAGTTTGAGGGTGTTCTCCTGTCCCAGCTGTTTTCTCATTTATTCTCATCTCTAGGAAACAGCTATTTATAAAGATGTTTTTAGTCCAGATTGTCACCTTTAACTTGATAGCATTTACTTCTACTTCCTTATTAACTTTCTCTTTTGGCACAAAGATTAGGAAGCCTGAACACAAGAGTTAAATAATAGGAAAGATCATTTAGTCCGCAAAGTAACAAATTGGCATGAAGTTTCACTGAATCCTGAGTTTAAGAAAGGCTTTAAATTTATGTTTTCATACATATTTCATTTTTTGATTTGTAGAAATAAGAATAGTATTTTCCTAATTTACTGGGAAGAGAATTAGTCAGCAGATGATCTGTGCTTATTGCAAATAGCTTACACAAATTGCAGTGTGCTTATAAACTGGGGATCAGGGCCATGTAAAAGTCTGGGTAAAAGGGAACAGTGAACAACCTGTTGCCATTCCAGGAACAGCTTGTAACCTTTCTTTGTAGAAAGTAAAATGTAATTAACCAAAGGTGTCAAACCAGAAAACATGAAAGTTCTGTGAGATGATGTTTTTGAGAGAGAGTATGTTAATATACTTGCTGAAGCTGGGCTCTTCACTTTCCATACCAGTATGCATGAGTGTTTCATGTTCTTTCATTCACATCCCGGCTTGATTTGTTACTCTTACCCTAAGGGCGTATTTATTTAGGTCTGTACTCTGCAGACAGTAAACAGAGATATGTGGTAAAGTCATCTGCACAGAGGTCTGTACTGCCACTTCTAAACTACTTGTGCCCAGATTAATGAATGTCAAGTTAACTTGGTCATGTCTTTGCTATGCCACTGACTATATGGACATATCTATATAGATACATCTTCATGTACTTAGTCACTTGAATTGCTGGGTGAGGAGATGGCAGTCAACATTTCAGTCTCCTGTCTTGCTTTTTTGATACCCTTTTAAAAAAAGTCAAAAAAAGCAAAATTGTTCTACCTGTGTTTTAATCTTAAGATAATACTTCAAGGTGACTCAATTGTGTATTTGTTTAATAGTACCATATTTTCTGAATACTTGTTTCCAAGGTTTTCGGCATTAGGGGTATAAGTACCTAACATAAGGGATCAGATTGTAACTAGCAGTGTAATCTTAGTCTGCTCAGTCAAATGATAAATGGTTGCAAGAATTTCTGCCAAGAAATTATTGAAAACAGAAAATGGGAAATGTCAAATGGAGAAAAAAAATATTGTTTTCTCTTTAACTGTCTATTCAAGCTGTGTAAGCCAGTCATCTGTCATCTTAGTTTTGAAAAGAAACTTGAGTATATTCTTTTTTTCTTCAAACACAATTTTACTTTGGTATTAAAAGATACTTGTTATTTGGATTTGCAAAGGTTAGCCTATCTTCTTAAAAACAACTTGTCATCTACTGAACATTATACATGCTTGTATTAGGTGAGAATCCTGTCATGTTGTGTGCCCTGTAGTTAGCTGCACTTGATGTGCTGAGATGAAAACAACTTCCTCTGGCTGCTGCTCTTGCTTTTCATTGAAACATATTTTAAAACTTGAAAACGTTAGACTTACTCAGCTTTTGTCTTCCACAGGTGATGAGAACTACTGTTTTTTGTATGTTTAGAAAAAATGCTGTAATACTTTATTATTTAACAGTATTTGAAAGTTTCATTTAATATGGAGTGTTTTTAAGTAGAAAACTTAATATAAAGACTATAGCTATTTCCATAAATACAAATCAAGAGGAACTTGTCATGGTAAATGCATTCATTCTTATTTCCTATGTTAGAACAAAGTGTTAGCATCATCAATCTGATTCTATTGTGTGAAGTACACTTATTGTAAGAAGCTTGTCACAGATTTTATATATGACTTAGTATGTCTTTCTTTGAGAGGAAAGAGAATTCCACATAGACTTTGTGCAAATAAGTGGAGGCCCGTAAGAGAGGTATGCATAAAATCAGGCAAAACTAACTTAATGGGCAAGATGCCTTTCTGTTTTTAACCAGAGACTTAGGAATTGCTCACTTTTCATTTCCCATATTAAGCATACGTTTTCTTGTCTTATATTTGTCATTTGCTTTAGAAGGACCTGAAATAATAGATTTGGTATTTAGAAAGTTATATTTTTCTTTAATAATTGGCAGGCATGTTTGCTGATAATTCTGATTTTTTTTAGAGGAGGAAGTGTTACAATGTTTTGTGTAAATTACAAGGGTTTTTGAGCTGTCGTTTTTATTCTTTCTGAAACCAGTAATTTCCTGTTGTGGCTGGAAATGTTAAGTATAGTTTTTCAAGTGCAGCACCAGCTTTTATTATTCTGTCTTAGCAAGTCTTCTAATACAACGTTTGATTTGTTACTGTGCTGTTATAGGGAAGCATCAGCAGCAGAGTGTACATGACAGTGAGAAAGTAAACACATGCTTGCAATCAAATTAATGTATTTCATCTGTCTTCAACTAATAACAATCTGTCATGCTATCTATCTGAGAAGGGGCATAAACAGTTTATTTTGTGTTTGGAATAACTTCCTGGAGGTAGTTAATGTGACATGTAGTTTGTCTGACATGAGTATAACCAGATCAACACTCTAGATGTTTTCTTGATAACCTAAAAAAATTACTAAGAAAATCTGTACTGGAACTATATTTATATTCTATTTTGAGCTTCCTTAAATCAGAGTAACGGCATAGTTTTCAGGACTTCTGTGAAAGAGTTTTCTTTTCTTAGCAGCTATACATTTTTAGTGTGAGAAAAAGATTGAAAGTACTAATAAAAATTTAACTACTAAAAGCTGCAGTTTGCACTCCAGTGTTTAGGTTTGAGTATTCAAGAAGTATGTGCTGTAGTAATCAAAACTAATTTTTAAAAAGTTTGGTAATATACAAAGTCTGATCATCCTTGGTACTATTTCTTGTCAAATTAATTTATTATTTCTGCATATTTCTGTTGTTGTTGTTATTATTTTTTTTCAGATAATAATAATAACTTCAGGTATTTGTTAGATACATTTTAATTTGCACAGAAAGAGCCTTTGTGCCTAATTAGAAAATGTGCTGCTTAAAATGGGTTGCTTGAAGTTCTAAGCAGCCCATTCAAGTATTCTTCAAAAACAAAGACATTTTGAAATACCTCTATTTTTTGTAGTAAAGCAGTGGGGCACTGATAAGCTGAGGAATAAAAAGCTAGGAGATTTTTTTATTGCTTAAAAAAAATTACTTTATTTGGGGTATTGGCAGAATTGGAATTCAAGCTGGGTAATATTACTTATGGCAGAAGAAGCTTTAGAGGCCAGAGCTGTGGGATCTACCAAGCTATGCTCTGCTGAAGTGCTGAGGAGCAGAGTTCTGATAGAGTGATCCTGTTATTCAGAATGCTGCTCTCAGTATTCATCGTGATTTCTGTTTTATTCTTTAGAATAGTGGATATTTGGGCATGTCTTAGAGAAAGCCAGGTTTTATTCTCTTTTTCATGTGCTTTTGCTTGTGTGCGGGAGAAGCAGAAATTTCACGCTCCAAAATTCAACTGACTGAGCTTATTAAACAGTGTATGCTGCATGAAGGTATTACTGTAGAAGAGTATTGTCTTCATCACTCTGTTAGATTTTCAATCTGGAATAATAATAAAAAAGGACAAAAAAAGAGATCATCATATATAGCCCCCTTTTTCATGACCCTGGAGTATTTTCAGAAGAGAAAATATGTACATAATTTTAAGCACATGTAAATCAAATTAATAAATTATTAAAGCATTTTACTTGTCATGTCTGTGTGGGCTAATCGTGATAGCTCATTATTTAAACATTATGTAATTGTATACCTTGTGTGAACAGCTGCAAATACTTTGCAGAAAGATTTATATTTCTTTTTTTTCACAGCACACTATAAAAGAATATATTTTTTTGTGCAGTGCCACAGATTAGTATAGATGCTTACTTATAACTTTAAACCTATCTTTGATAAATTAAAATACGAAGTAGTTTTAATATGCACAGTATCTACAAAACCAGATAGTTGTAAATTCTTTAGTGTTAATCCAAATTTTAATAGTGAATACTGTAATTATCAATAAAACAAAAAGTTTAGGTTAAATAAGATAACTGCCCCTTTGTAGCAGAGTCCCTCACAGTTACTACAGTTGCAGTCTTTGAAAGTGAAAGATGTTTAGATTTGAGTGGAGAGATGCCTCTTACTGAAATTCTCTGAACTGTCGTATGGCTTAGAAAATGGTTAGGTTAGTTATTGCAGGTATAATTGTCCAAAATGACTCTGTAGTGGCCTATAGTTTTCAAGTGTAGTCTCATGATCCAGAAGGAATGCCAACGAACTACAAAACATTCAGACTCACTTAGCATACATTATGCATGCAACTCAGCTGTTTATGCCATTCTGAACAAGTACTGTCACTATTTTTTCAGTTGCCTGGAAGTACCTGTACAAGTTGTGTATTTGTGTTTCTTCCAGACTTACCTGAAAGGAAGATTAATGCAAAATGGATGTTTTCCAGCTTTAAAAAATGATAGTTTTACCTGGAGGAGTTCTCCAGTGATGTTATGAAAGAAGAGACTGTCAGCCCTGTGGGAAAGGGAACTAAACAGCATGAGTAGCAGCCTCTACATTCTGCATGAATGGTGTTCTGATGTCTTGTTAGAGTATGTGCAGTTATAGGCTTGAGTGACAATATTCAAATAAAAATATGCTATTATTACATTTTCAACATTTTTTAAAACCAGAACATTCATAATTCTTCTAGCTGATGATACATTTTTTAAAGTACTTACAGGCTTCATGTTTGTATCAGTTGTATTATTCTGGTAAATTGTTACACCTTTTTTTGTAATTAATTTCAAGACAATACAGCTGTGGGATTTGATATCACACTGTATTTCTTGAAGCAAACTCTAGTGAGCTGATTATATTTCTTCTAGTTAATTTTGTTGAAGCAGATGATCTAAAGTGGTATTTAAACTTCATGACTATTGGTTTTGTGCATATGTATCGTGGAATGGAATAGACATGCTTGTTTGTCCCTGCTCAGTGATATCATGTGCCTTGTTGTAAGTCTTTTTTTATCTTAAAGAAATAGTACATATAATCTAAATACTGTAAGAGAAACAAATATGGCATTAATTAATTTACCATTAGTTGTTTCAGAGTCTCAAGTTAAAAAAAACCATAATTATTCAATCAAGACTGAATTGCTATTGAGTGGCTGTGTGTGGGTAGTATGTAGATCAACCATTTTTGTTTTGTCTAGCACTTTCTAGTGTTTTACTGCCTTGTTACTACCAAATGAACTAAAATTTCAGTAACTGACTCTTAGTTTCTCAAATAAAGTTATAGAGAAATTTGACTTTGAATAACTGTTTGTACTGTCTCAAGTGTTTGCTCAGAATTTTTCTGTCACTTGGTGTCTAGTCTTGCTTGTAGTCATTTAAAATACAATTTCTTTTTCCATTTTGAGTTAGCACTGTATGAGCTTTTCACTGCAAATAAGTGATGTATAGTAGCAATTAAAAGAATAATGAAAATGTTTTTTCTGTAAATAACCTGAAGATGTGATCTAACCACGTCTCTCTGCAGTTTTCCTCTCGTCTGATATTTTTCTCACATTTCCAGGAATGCCTTAGAGGGGGTATCTTTGGGATTTCTATGGGAGTTTCATACTTGTCTCCTAGATTCTGTTTTCTTTTTCCACCTCACTAGATCTCTGTTTAGTCTCACCTACAAATCAAAATTGAACTCTGCAGAGTTCATGATAAACAAGTGTAAGCCTTACCTATTCTTGCTACAGCAGACACTGATCTATGCTAGTTTCATCTGCAAAGTGAGATTTTTCACTAGGGTCTATCTGGCTTGCTCCAAGTCGTATCTGAATTCCTGAAGTTCCTTATGTATTTTCCTGTGCTTGTATCTTTATGGGATACCCATATTTTTGAACACTTATAGGTCTGTTAGTGATGGAGCAGCAGTTTATCTCCCTAGCTTTAATTGAAATAACTCTTCACACCAGAGAAGCTTGAAAGTGAATATTTGGTTTTATTCCAGAGAAGAAAAAGGCTGAGCTCTTGCCTAGTTAGAAACAGCCACAAAAGAGGGGAATTAAGACAACAGAGGTAATTTTTTGACAGCATCTGGCAACTATGGTTTGTGGGTTTTTTTTTTTTTTGTAGTTGTCACATGAGCCTTTTGGTGTGTATGTCAGGCATAAAAATGAGCAAATGGCAGCAGCTGATATTGTGGATGCCTTTATCTTAGAAAGGGACTTCATAATGACTTTGGGGGCTGACAAGCTTCTTTTTCTTTCCTCATCAGGCCAACCAGGGAAACAATACAATGAATTATTTCTCTCCCTTTTCCATTGCTCGTGATGTCCCACTGCTTCTCCTGATTCCAGTTCTTATGTGGTTTATTTAAGTATTCCATTTAATGCAAATATACTAAATGATTCCTGTATAGTCGAGTAATTAGCAAAGTTCTTATACTTCTTTGACATTTTATTTATTGCTTTGCTGACTTCTACTTTAACTGCTGTTCTTGTTGGTCCCATTTTTAGGACCTTTATAATTTTAGAAACGATAGATTAAAGAAGTGTCCTCACTGTATTCTGTAAAATTTACACATCTTGGTGTTGCTTTAGCTTTTTATGATCAGAAAACATAATTTATTAATGTAGATAGCAGAGTTTGCCCAAGGTTTTAATCCAGAGAACTGATTTGTAATATTTGTGTGCTTTAGAGATGTACTGTTTGCAAATAGATAAATCGGTTTTCACTTTTGAAGCTAGAATATTTGTGTCTCCTTTAGACATTCTGTTGTGAATTTCTAGCTATCAATCTAAATTCTAGTTGGTAAAAATGGACCTATTAACTTTCACCTGCTGTTGTCTTTGTCATTCACTTCAGATGAAGATGACTGTGCCATCTGGCACGTAAACTTTGCTTTGGATCTTTCACTATGTGTTTGTGTTTGATGTGTGTCCAAATCATGCATATTCTTTCTTTGAGACCTTTCTTAGATATAGCCTATTACAACCATTGCCACAGTTAAAAGTTTCTTATTTTGCATCCTAATTTCAGTAATTCCTTTTTCTTGGACAATTCAATGTTATTTAGTCATTTAGAGTACTCTGCAAGATCATTTTCATGCTTTGTAAAATCAAACTGTATTTATGTATCTGTTTCTCATTCTTTCTATCCAAAACTTATTTATCTTTTCCTTTAAACTTCTCATGGCTTAAGTGCATTCTAGTATCATCCTTCATCTGAAGATATCTATTCCTGCTGTTAATTGGCTCATCAAACCAGCCCACATGGGCCAGCTGTTAAAGTCCCTGCATTCCTTATAAACATCTTCTTAGAAAATCATTTTTCTCCTCCAAATCCCTCCTTAAAGTCTTTTTTGCTGTGGTGTCTAAATAAAAGCTGGACAAGACTTATCTCCTGGTGTGCTAAGAATTCTGCCTGTTGAGCTGACCAATGTCAGATGTCCAAAAAAAAAAAGGACTGGAGGGTAAGGGTAACTATTCACTGCTTTTTAGCTGATCTTTAGTAACTGTCTGTGATTACGCCCATAGCCGGTGGCAATGCAAAGTAAATTGAGTTAGCATAGTCATCTTTCACTGACTATGAACTGCAACTTTTTGTAGTTAAATATTTATTAATGCTTGAAGCCCTTTTCTTGTACTAAAACTGTGCCCTCTTTCATTGAGAGCTAATGTAACATGAATGGCCTTGCATTTGCTATGGGCTGAGAGTGCGCACATGGACAGTTGCCTTGCCTGGCAGTTATCTGGCGTAACAGTAACTGTACAGTTCGCAGCAGACTGCCCATAATTTGGAAGGCACAAGGTGAAATACTTGTATGTTGGAAGAGGGAGTGAGAATTACAAAAAATCAGAAACACAACTTCAGCTTGATTTTTCACTTCGTCTGTTAGATTCTAACATCTTGTGTGCCTTTGATATCTCTACTGTAGTGAAGTATATGCTCCACTGACCATATATTATTCTTTGTGTTTCTTCAAATAGAACATAGGAGGCATTTGAGGATATGATTTTCAATATGGCAGTGACATTTTCTTCCTGAAAATTCTTCAGCCTTTTAGCATGTTGTTGTGTTCTTCCACTCCTTACTCTTTCCTTCCTGAGAAAGAGAGTTTAAAGACAAACTCATATGTTACAGTCTTACATAAGCATGTCATGGTATTTTAGAGGGCTACAGTGTAAATGCTATCTATCTATCTGTTTGTGTAGTTTTATTTTAACTATGTGTAGGTTTTTGGAGTTTGGGTATAGTCAAATAAATTTGGTGAGTGAAATTTGTAGGTGGGGTTAAAGTTCCTTTAAGAGCTTGTCGAATAAAAATGAAGAAAAAAAAATATTTTTTTCCCAAAATGATAATTCACTGTTGTGTTTTCCAAGCTGCACCTAAAGATAATGTGTGAAGAATAAAAATAATAATTAATATTCTGGGTTAGACAGGATGCTCTGTTTTATTCTTGAAAGCATTTCAACAGAGGCTCTTTTCTGGTAGTTATTTTTCAGATAAAAAAGTAATTGTTACGTAGACTTGCAGGAGTTTTAAACAAAATTGTTATTGACTTTGGGTTTATCTTAGTAAATGCGTTTGTTCTCAATTTCTTAAGAAACTATGTATTGTACCTTTAGTATTATGAAAATCTGTACTACAAATGTTAGTGTTAATAGCTTAGTATTTTAGTCCTTCACAAATTAATGCCTGTGGTAACTGGATGATTTTAGGCCTGTTCTTATAAACAAAGCCTTACTGATGTGCAAGGAACACTAATATGTGGCAAAACCTCCACATTAACCAAGGTAAGCAGTATAAATGGGGTGTAGGAATCCCCTGTTAGACTAAAAATCTCCAAAAGAAAATCTCCAGAGCCTACAAATTAAAGACCTCCAATATAATTTTAAAATAAAGCCTTTTATGTAGTAGGGGAGCATTTTTTTCAGCTGATAATCAAATGACACTATTATGCAGGCTTACTAGATTTGCAAATTTACAAGTTTTTACAAGTCAGTTGGGTCCCTTCCTCAGGAAATCAGTTTAAGTTTTTTTTCCTGTATTGAGTCAAAGAGCCTGGTTGTCCTTAAATCCTTCTGAATATATTTGCCTTATAATTTGACGGCATTGAGTCAACACCCTTATAGGAACTGTAATGCAATAAAAAGAGAAACTGTTCAATATAGTTTCCAGTTACCTTAGGATCAGATTTGGAGAAACTGGAATGTACACAATAAAACCTGTGCAGGACTTGAGTTCCATGTTGTTTTGGAAGCAACCAGTGCTTTTCAACATAAAACACTATTTGAAAGCTTTGCTCTGCTTCCAATGGTCAGAAAATGATAAAAATGAAAATTCATGAAATGTGCATTTGACTGTCTTTAATTTTCTGAACCATGCATTTCTGGAATTGAAAACTTCATATGCAAATAGCTAAACATCAATGTTTTTACTCAGCTCAAATTTTTAATTATAGTGAATGCTGCTGCTGTGCTGTATTCTGTAATAAAATTCCATAACTCATTCACATTTTTCATTTAGAAAAAAATATGTAGGTTCAGATTTACTTGGTGAACTCTATTTTGTAAAAGTCTTTAGATTACACTGGGATCTCCAGTATATATTGTGCTTGCAAACAGAATGCACAAAATTTATTTCTATCCCAGGTTTTTCTATGTAGTTATCAGTAAAATTGTTACAGTTTTTTTGTGTGTATCCAGAAATTAATTTGCCTTTTATTTCAGCTATGAATTTGTTGCATTTGGCTGTAGAATTTTAGTTGTGGTTTCATTTTAGTTTTGCAAGCAAAATATACGCAAAGTACTTATTTTTATTTTGGCAAATGACTATAAGAAGAAAGAAATTTTGATTTACCTACATCTTTAAAGGAAAAGATTACATCTTATGTGCTTTTGATGAATAATTTCTAAGGCAGGTAGCCAAATGGGCTCCATTATAGTAATGTTTCCTTTTTTGACTTATTTTTAGTTGACTTGGAGCATATGCGCACAGTGAAAGCTGACAAGCACCAACGGTTTTGTCAGGAAAACAATTTCAGTAGCCATTTCGTGTCAGCCAAGACAGGAGATTCTGTAAGTAAGAAAAAGTCCTGGTAGATGTCTTTTTTTTAAGAAAGCCATTATTCTGGGAAATGATATAGCAGTATGATTGTACTTCACATATCAAACCATCGAGAACTTTGGCTGCTGCATGTCGTTTTTGCCTTCATACTTGCATGAAAAATTGATCTCTGTGTATGTTCTTTATTAATTACAGTGGCTTATCCTCTGATTTGCAGTTTGAGTCTTAATATGGAAGTGGTTTAGCTTATACATTGCCATGGGAACTAAGACCAACTGGATCTGTTTGCCGTCAGCTTGCAGTTTATTCTGTTCCTTCAGTTCAGGTCGAGGAACACCAATATAGACACTTTCAACAGTTGGTAATGTCAGTGGGCCCTGTTGTGATCAAAAGTTTTTAATATGTATCCTGAGCCATGAGAGACACTCCCTCTGTAGGTCCATTGAAATCTGAATATTTTGGTATTTGTAATGCTTTGCAGAGCACATTTTTTAGCAATCTTCTGACTCTGAGCTAGCTGGGTTATTTGTTTTAGTTGGAAGCCTGTGGAAGAAAAGGTTCTTTTTCAGTTGACTGTATCAGTCAAATTAAACCACACAATTGTTTTCCTTGGTATCTGTCACATGCCTAATGACTTTGTCATTCCCATAAACTGATCCTGTATCTGTCTTTTATTTATGACAACATAATTTACGTCTTTGAGACTTCCACGTTGGACTGCCACATTTTGTGAAATAAGTTATTCTGTGAAGTCAAACAATACTGCTGATAAAAGTGTGGTGAATCCTGGTTTTTGTTATAGTTTGTGTTAAATTATTGGCATAAATTTTTATTTCTAGTGTGGAAATTCAAGCATTTTTATGCTAGAAACAGAAGAAAAAAATTATTATACTTAAGTCAATGAAGTGTATATCTGGTGAAATGTTTCCTTTCTCAAGGAGACAACCTTTTTGTGGGATTTGGTAACAAGAAGAAAAGGCAGTTCTTTTTATAAGGTTGTTGTATTTAACATTACAAACTATGAAGAAATATTTTTTACATCTTTTTAATTGGTTAATGAATTACAACATCTCCTCACTATCTTTGTATCTATTTTGTAAACTTACTGTTCAGAACCAAAAGTAAATCTCAACATACCAAGAAACCATTAAGCGGAAGCCTTTGTTTAAGTATCTTCTAGCAAAAGAAGGTATGAGGTATAGTTTACTGTACTTCCATTTTTAGTTTCAAAATAGATTTGAACTAATACTTTCACTATTACTGCATGCTGACCTTTCAAAATCATCGTGTATTTGGGTAGTTGTGCAGGAAAACCAGGGTGTTTGCCCTAGTCAGTGATTTAAGAGGCCATCCATTACTACTGTGGATGTAGACTAGAAGGGTCTTAAAATACTCAGTTAAGATAAATGATTTGTTTTGTTTACCTCAGATCTTTCTAACAGACTCATTGGCAAAAGATAATTTTATGTACGTAGGAAAGTCCAAAAGCCTCCTCAGGGAAGAAGAACTTGAATGAACGATTTAGTATAACTGACTGTCTTACTGTCTATCAAAGTGCATAACTAAAGCACTGAACTCATGCCTAATGTTTTGTACGCAAAGCATCCTCGTGGCAGGTGATAAAGCTCAGTACACCTGAGAAACTGGTGTGAGTTAAAGAACGTCTCTGGGAAAGATAAGCCTATTCAGGATTTCCCTTTCTTGCTATGGGTACTAGTAGACTAGAACAAGACTAGATAAGTAGTTATAGAAAGAGAAATGGTTTTGGAAGCCACTGTGGCTTGTTGATTATGCCGCTAATACATTACTAGTTTCCTTGTCAGGTGCAAGAATCATAGAATAGTTTGGCTTGGAAGTGACCTTAATCATGTAATTCCAACCCCCTGCCATGGGCAGCGTTGGCTTCCACTAGATCAGGCTGCCGAAGACCTCATCCAACCTGGCCTTGAAAACTTCCAAGGATGGGGCAGCTACAACTTCCCTGGGCAACCTGGGCCAGTGCCTCACCCACCCTCATTGTGAAGAGTTTCCTCCCAATGTCTAGTCTAAGTCTTCCCCTGTCCAATTTGGAGCCATTCCCCCTAGTTCTACAACTCTATGCCTTTGTAAACAGTCCCTACTCAGCTTTCTTGTAGGGTCCCTTGAGGTACTGGAAGGCCGCTATAAGATCTCCAAGCCTTCCCTTCTCCAGGCTGAACAACCCCAACTCTTTCAGCCTGTCTTCATATGGGAGGTGCTCCAACCCTCTTATCATCTTTGTAGCCCTCCTCTGGACTCTTTCCAACAGTTCTGTATCCTTCTTATGTTGAGGATTCCAGAACTGGACACAACATTCGAGGTGGGGTCTCACAGGAGAGGAGTAGAGGGGCAGGATCACCTTCTCATCAATCAGCACCCCCAAGTCCTGTATTGACCCAGGTGTAGGACCTTGCACTTGACCATCCAACCATTTTCTTATCCACTGAACTGTCCACCCATCAAATCCACATCTCTCCAATTTAGACAGAAGGATGTTGTGGGGTACTGTTGTCAGAGGCTTTAAAGAAGTCCAGATAGATCACATCCGTCAGTTTACCCATGTCCACTGCTGTGGTTACCCTGTCATAGAAAGCCACTAAACTGGTCATACAGGATTTGCCCCTGGTGAAGCCGTGCTGGCTGCCATTAATCACCTCCATTTCCTCCATGGGATTTAGCTTAACTTCTAGGAGGATCTGTGCCATGATCTTCCCAGGCACAGGGGTGAGGCTGACAGGTCAGTTGTTCCCAGGGTCATCTTTTCTACCCTTTTTAAAAGTGGGCACAATGTTCCCCTTCTTCCAGTCACCAGGAACTTCTGACTGCTATGACTTTTCAAATATCGTGGAGAGTGGCTTGATAATCACATCAGCCAGTTCCCTCAGGATTTGGATACATCTCATCAGGTCCCATAGAGTTATATATGTTCAGATTCCTCAGGTGGTCACAAACCTGATCCTCCTCTACAGTGGGAAGGGTTTACCCCCTAGTCACCATCTTATTGTCCCATGGCCCAGGAGGGGTGAGGAGAGCAGTTGTCAGTGAAGACTGGGACAAAGAAGTTGTTAAGTATCTCATCCTTCTCCTTGTCTGTTGATACAAGATCACCATTGAGTGGGAGTGTGTTCTCTTTAGCCTTCCTCTCCTGACTGATGTACCTGTAGAAGCCCTTCTTGCTGTTCTTCACTTCCCTTGCCAAGTTCAAGCTTTCCTTGTCAAGTCCAGCTGGGCCTTGGCCTTCCTGACTTGGAGAAGAAATAGTGTAAATGGTATTTTTATGAATTTTCACTGAAAATGACTAAATACACTTACACAGGCTTTACTTTTTGCAGTGACAGCTGCATGATGAAAAGCAATGTTTGTTGGTAGTTTAGATGGTGAGCTCAGCCAAATAACCACATGTATATAATAAATGTATAACCTGACAAGACAATGTTCAGCAACAGTGCAAGCTTGAGCTGCTCCTCATTAACATCTGTTGTGTTCTTCAGTCTCATTTAAAATGCAGATGCCTAAACAGTAAGGTTGGTGGACTGGATTGAGACGAAATAAGAGTTATTTTAAGATATTATTGCCACCCCACCTTAGCTGTCAAACCATGTCCAAAGTCAAACTCTGCTGTACGCCACTTTGCTCATTTCCTAGATCGCTTCTGGTCAGCGTAACACTCATAATGTTTTGCAAGACTCCTCAGAACAAATATATCATTGCTTGGCTTTCATATTGCTGATGTCTTTTAAATGTGCAGTAGCAGTTTTGGTGGTGTGGATGCACAGTTCTGTTGTTCTCGGTTTCAGAAACCTACATCTCTGTTGCACAGTACACTGGTAATGTATTCTCATGCTAAACATTAGTGAATACCCTTATTCATATTTTACAGCACTGCGAGTAGTATTTGAGAGGTGGATTGTGTAAAATCTTGTTTAAACTTAGGTCTCTGGAGGCAGAGTAGAAGTGGTGCTTAACAATCCAGCATACTGTTCATTCCTTGTACCATTGTTGAATTATTTTCTCAAATTTTTAAACAAGATTGCATGTACAAGGGGAAGTTATTCTCAGATGTTTTATGCTGATCATAATTTTGTATATCTTATTGTTTACAATTCAAGAATGTTTTGATATATTTGAAGGAACCTCAAGAATGTCTGGTTTTAGTCATTTAAAGGCAATTTATTTTTTTTCCATAGGTCTTCCTGTGCTTTCAGAGAATTGCTGCTGATATACTCGGCATCAAATTAAACAAAGCAGAATTGGAACAATCACAGGTGATTTTCCATAAATACCTGGATTATTTTTCTTAGCATTTTATTTGCTATTAAAACAGTAACACCACTGCAGATGTACCTGTAGAAGCCCTTCTTGCTGTTCCGGTTGTTCTGAAGAGCGTTGTTTACTTTCTTAACAGCTTTTCTTAACATAGCAATTCTTTGTTTTTCTGTCATGATATAGTTGCTAAAACAAGAAAACGTATGTTCAAAAATAAGGAAAAAGCTTTAATTTGAGAGCTGTTTGTTTAAAACTATACTTAAAATTGTTCTACAAATTAAAACCACTGTACTTGCGTATAAAGGTGTGGAAGACACTCATATGTTAATCACTGTATATGGATGTCAGATACAGGTTTTTATGGGTTTTTTTAAGTTGTTACATATTTATAAAACTATAATTTTAGAACACTACAAATTTAGGTGATAGAAGGTACAAGGTTCTGTGAGTGGAAATGTTCTAAATCAGTATTCTTATTAGACATACAGGAAAAAATATTATTTTTCAGTCACAGAGTCAGGAAAGTCAAATCCTGTGTTTGGTTAATATCACGTTTCAGTTTTTATTGTGTGCACGTATAATACAGGACAAGAATACTTTCCTTGGTAGTGTTTGTCTGCCTTGGGGAAGAAATATTGAGTTTGTATTATCTTATTTCTCATTTTATTCTGATGTGGAGATGAGAAATGGATTTTATTCTGGTTTAGCATACCTATTCTCAACTGCAGTCAGACCTGTGGAATTATGGATTTGGTTAGCTGTTCCAGCTCACTGGCGTCCACAATTATTTTTCTTACTACACCAGTCCCAAATAATCTTCCACTAAAGGAGCTGCATAGTTTCCGTCTGTGCATTTTATGTTTAGTTCCTTGTGTTATGAGTCTTACCTTGGGGATGTTCTGCCATTTCTTCTGCAGTAAAAAATGGCCGAGAGAGGTTTCCAAACGTAGGTGGGAAGGTCACCAAAAAGTTTGTCCCCCATGCTCTTTATGTTGATTAGCACTGAGTTAAAGATGTGAGTATAACGATTTCACTGTGCATGCATAGCAAAACTGCATGTCCTGCTCTGAACTGTAGCAGAGTGTTGTTGCAGTACATGCTGTTCAGTAATCGATCTGTGCAAAACAGCTCTAATGAGAACATTGTTTTATGGTGTTACAAGTTAGTGGGGAAGTTTTCACTATTTTTAAAAATTTGAACTGTAACTACATGAACTGAAATGTGAGTACTTCTCTCTATCAGAGATGGAAGTCACTTTTGTTTTAATTGTTCAAATAAGCAATCAGGCAAGAGGTTTTCTAAAATAACCCCTTTTCCCTTTCCACCTCCTTCTTTCTAGTTTCTGCTTCTAAAAATAATTTTCCTGCCAGGAAGACTGTGTATATAGGTTTAAACCAAAAAGCTTTTATACAAACCCAGTTTCAGAAACCTTGAAAACAAAGATTATACTACTAAGGCAACCCTCACTATGTAACGATGGCTGAGATTACAGTGTGCTTATTTAAAATTTATGTTTTGGACCATAAGGTAGTTGTTCTAGTGGTGTAATATCCTGGGACTGCTAGTTGCTACCAACATTACACGAGTACCATAAAATAAGTCAACAGGTTTATTTAAAAGAATGTTTCTTATGTACAGCATGGTCTCCAGCTTTTGAAGTATACAATAAATATGTAATTTCTAAAAGTGTTTTGCCACAGCAGTGTTTACAATCTGTATTGACGTGGTTAACTAGAAAACTGTATTGCAAACAGTAAAATGGTAAAATGTACTTCTAGTGCATACCTAACAAGCACAGCTAAAGACCTTCAAAAAGCTGTAATTTAAAGGTAGAGAAATATTTCATATTTTCAAGGATCCTTTATTACTAAGGTACCATTCATCTAATGTTCTGAGTTCTAGGATTATTTGCATATATATAATTCAGCACATAAAGAGTTCTTTAATTTTTATTTGGGTGTGCAGTTAGCACCAGAACATCAGGCTTAGACCTCTCTGTGCTGTTTGGTGTTGTGTTCTGGTAACTTGGATGTGCAAATACGTAAAATTAAAAGTGAACATGAGATATGGAGTGATAGAGAAAATTGTTGCTTTCTAAAGAAAGTGTCTATTCTTAGGATACTTTTAAAGTAAGAACCTCTACATAGCCCTGGATCAAGAGTACATAACTTTCTATGTCAAATTGGTATTGGCTTTAGGTAGGCTTCTTCCTAACTCAGTATTGTAATTACAAGTTTTAATTTTGTTGAGCAGGTCAATGGAATATGCAGTGTATGGATTAGACAAAGTCTATATTATGCAAATTGCAGTACAATAACCTATAAAGAGTTATTGTACATATATTAAACTCACTGTGGCTCACATGTCATTGTTAATGGGGATTCAGCTATAGTGATTAAAAAGGAAGTTGTTGGGGAAAAAAAAAACCAAGCCAAGTAAAACAATAAAAATAGAAACAAAACCGGTAAATGAAGTTGGACAGAAAAGAAACGTCATCCTTGCTGTTCAGATGCAGCAGAGTTGCAGTGTTGTGCTAAGCTGTCTATGTAGCTAAAGAGAGAGATGGAAAGCAGCTTCCAGATTTTGCAAGGTCCTGCTAATCAAGCCTAGTGATCAAGTGATAGTTCTTTGTTACCAGTAAAATGTTTGATTCCTTTTGAGTGTGCTATTTTGAGTGGGCTGTAGGAATTGCCCAAATTTAAGTCGTTGAGAAATTGTATTGGAGCCTCTGTCTGTTAGCTGTATCTTAAGGTTCATTGTATGGAACCAAATACCTTGGTGACTTGTTAAAATAGGAAAGGTAAAGCCTTTACATAAAATTGGAAAAGAAAAACTTTAACCTTCATGTCCTCAGGGTGATGAACATTAATACATTTCTCTCAAGAAATGTCCTTGTCTGTAGCAGAAAAGACTGAAGTAACACATTAATGCACTTTCCCAAGCGCATAGAGCTGGTCTCTTGGCTGGAAGGGGGTTCGATGGTGTTGCTCTTAGTAGGTTTGGTTTTGTTTTTTTTTTAATCTGTAAAATGGGCACCGAGCTTCCTAAAACTGTGTAAGAGTTATGTGCATGTGTTTCTTAAAATTTTTAGGTATTTAATACTCTAGCTATTGGACTATAAAAGTGGGTGGGTGGGTGGATGGATGGATGGATGGATGCTATAAAGAATACAATAGTAAGTGTGACTCACCCTTAAATCAGTAAATATGCAGGTGTTGACTTAGGTTTAACTGCTAAACAAAGAATAAAATACATTTTATTTTTTACAAATGTGCGCTGTTTACACACTGGATTATATATTTGAATTTTCTGTATTTTCTGTAATGTGAGGTTTCCTTGATTTGAAAAAAAGACAAGGTTGTTGCTTGAATGTGCTTATCAGAGAACATTAGATGTCTTCATTCAGTCTAGATGGTAACCAGATATAAGATAAAATACTGAGTTTGTGTTAAATGCCAACAGTGAAATGCTGTATGTGAACTATGTTTTATGATGTATTTCTTCATTATTACCAAGTGTCTTGTATTGAGAGTAAGCTTTAAAAATTATTTATAGCACATATTGATTTTATGCCTCAAGATATTATTACTTGTTTTTGAAATCAATTATAATTGTCGCAGTCACCAGGAGTATATTAGAAGTGACTCATTGGTGGTTAGACATAAGTATTAGGAATCCCAGACACCCCAGGATGGGGTTCCTGGTTGCCTTCTAGTTAACAGCACAGCTTCTGTTATTATTAATTAACTGTGAGAGCAAGCCTTAGAAGTTTGATTATTTTGCATGCATTGTTTTAGGAAACAATGCAGCAGCTTGATATCAATGCTATGTAAGCTATATGTTACTGCCGTCTTGCTGGAATTTAACACTCTCAGAGCAGAGTCAGAAAATGGAAGGTGATTGTGTGCGTTAGCCACATCAGGGTGAAGTTGAGCAGCTTAACTTAAACTGCTGCTGAAAGTTGCGTCTAAGTGAAGCTGCCAGACTCTGTACTGAAGTGGATGAGATGCAAGTACACATTACATTCCACCAGCTGTCCTTTGGCAGCAGTGACATCCAGCAGAGGAATAGGACAGACTTTGGGGGTGGTAAGTTTTTAAACTATCTCAGCTAGAGCTACTAATCCTTGTCTTTTAACATGCTGAGATGACTGTTAATGAAAGCTTTATTTGCTCAAAACTGTGGCGAAACAAAGAACTAGATTACTTTTTATGCATGTCTGGAAAGCAGAGCATGTTTTTGAAGTGGCACATTTCCAAAGTAAGAAAATTGCAGATTCTGACTTATTTTCAGTCCTCAAAATACTCTTTTAAATTGCAAGGGTCTGATGAAATTTGAGGAAATAGCTCCTTTACTAATCAAATGTTTTCCTTTCTATATTTTTTTACTTTCAACTGTAGTGTAAAAATGCATGGGGTACAGCTTTGTTCATTAGCATTGGCAAGAGCTAGCATTTTTGTAAAAGATATGTAGTTTTCTCTTTTACTACATGCCAGTTCAGCACACTAGAGTGTGTGCCAGATTGGTACAATAAAAAGTTTGGCAGGTAAGTCAGATCTGGAATTTAGAGCACCTGCACCAAGAAAGGTTGTTTCCCTTATTAAGAGTGGTTTGAACCATGGTGGTGGTATGTCCAACAAAGAAACTGATACAACGAAGTCCAAGTATTTAATTCAATTAAGTTAATAAAAGAACTGTTGCAGTGGTGTTTTTTTTACCCTCATTTAGATGAAATTCCTTTAGAAAATCCAAGTAATTTATGATAGTCAGCTTCTTGCTACAACCTGCCTAAGCATGGGTCACTAACCTGCCTGTGTTTACAGGATGGGATTTAGAGCAGAGTTTTGAGGAACGACTAATTGCCTGCTGATTGCAAGATTCCCCCCCCCCAATCCCCAGCTCCAGTCAAAAGATTGGTATGAAGAAACTAGGTCCTGTGAACTCAGATAACACTGTTTAATTCTAAAACTCCTGCTACTGCCTAACATGCGATTTGGCAACCTTTTCCTTGATAACATCAGGCCAGGAGTCCAGTAAATCAACACTGTTGTCCACTAGATAAGATAATATGAATGTGATCTATTAAATTCAAGAACAGTAAATCAGCTCAGCAGCTAATAAATCCAGATCTCTTACCATCTAATTCAACAATTGTTGTTTGTTTGACATGTAGGTTTTATTTACAGAGGTAATCTTTGGCATATACTGTTTTTATATGCATATAATCCAGGTATATATTGTTTCCTTTAAAAAATAGTATTTATTCATTTATCCATTCATTGTAACCTTGAAAATACATTGTGTAAAAGTTGAAGTGTTTAAGAAAATTATTAAACTGGTTTAAGATATCTTTCATAGCAAGCTGACCTTCTGTTACTTCTTTGTTGAAATTGTTCTATGTTTTTTTTCCCCTTTGCCTGAACACTATTAATAGTGAGAAAAGTTTCAACAGTTTTGTTCATCTTCAAGGGGAAAGATGAGAACCTTTTGTTTTTATATGGGGTGATGAGAAGTAAAAAATTTGAAGTACTTAGATTTGAGGTTGTTAGTTTGTCACTGGGTTTGATTTGGTATTCAGTTATAATGTGATAGATAATGTCAAATATGCATGTGTGCATCTAGGAAGCTGACTAATGTGATATGTAAGTATCCTAGGTTTAAGGAACAGGCCATTGTCATATTTTCTTTGCTGAATCACCTTTCTTTCCTTCTGTTCCTTCTCAGCCCTGATGCTGATAATGATGCTTTCAGCTAGACATGTTGCTCTACAGAAAAGAAATGCACTTTCGTTTTGCTTCTGCATAGTCTTGTTGTCATTCATTTGCTCTTTTCAACTACTGATCAATCTCTCCATTTTTTCCCTTCTCTTTCCTTTTCTTTCCTCTGCTTGCCCTCTATCCATTATGTTGATGCATGATTAACAGCATGTTGTCAGGGCAGAACTAGTGAAATATCCTGAGGAAGATAACGAACGCCACAACACTTCCAACTGCCAGAGCAAAGTGTGCTCAATGCAGTAGTTCAGGTATTAATAGAAAACTTGTTTTTGTTTGTTTTTTTTTTTGTCAAATTGCATTGCTTTTACGTGAAGTAACACTGTTACAGTAAGTTCTATTGGAAAAATATATTTTGTATGTGTAAGTACTTCTAATACTTAAAATATTAATCTGGAACTCTGTACAATTACTTAGTGCTTCTTGTAACCATATAATTCATAGAAACTCTGAAATACTTCATGTTAATATATTAGGAAGCTTCTTCAGTGCTGTATATCCAGAATATTACATCTGTATTAGGAAATATTTGTGGTATGAGGAGATTCTTTTTATGTTAACTTAGTCTTTAGTCAGCCTGCTTATCAAAGCTTTTTTGAAATACGGTTCATGTTTTACATTCTGCTTTTGAATTCTGTCTATACTCTCCTGTGCAGTGCTTGGAGTAGAGACCAAAAGATGAACTTCTGTACAATTTTCAATTACTATTTAAGCAGTTATTCTTAAAGAATTCATAGCCTGGTCTTTATAAACAAATATTGTTTTATTACTTCCAGACAAAAAAAATCATGGAAGTAAAACTGTATTAATTGCTTCTGCAAAAAAATCACATTCCATTTGTGGTGTTGTGAAAACCTGCCAAGGCACTTCCTTCTGCTTATTATGGATAAACTGGTATTTAGAATGAGAACTAGAACCCAATCAGACTTTCTGTAAGGTAATTAAAAAAACTCTGAAAGGTGTCTGTTTTGCCTTGTATTTCTCAGTAAAATATCTGTTGAATGCTTTGCCTGCATGAAGATTATTGTTTCTGATTGTTACTGTGTTTTCTTTTATGACAGAGGGTGGTGAAGGCAGATATTGTCAACTACAGTCAGGAGCCCATGACAAGAACCGTTAACCCTCCTAGAAGCTCGATGTGTGCAGTTCAGTGACCATGCTGTTCTCCATTTTGATACCTTCGGCGCTCCTCCTACTGGTGCTCCTGGCACAGGCTCTGGGGTTACCAGGAACTTTGTTTTAACAGTGACCAATCGCAACAATGCAATTAGAGGTTTCAAAAACGTCTTGTACTGTTGTATGTTGAGAAGCAGCAGGCAGTTTTTTTGACTGAATGACATTCAAACAGGGGACCACACACTTTGAAAAATTAAGATTTTGGTTATTTTAGATTGTATTTAAATAAAACAGTATGTGTTTATATATTTCCTTCTGTCTTGACTGATGAAAATGGATGAAGAAGTCTTGCATTCAAAATACTTTTCAAGAAATCACCATGGAAGGGTATTTTGCCAAAGTGTTTTACATTTTTTTTTCCTTCTTCACCTGTGATCTGAACTAACACTCAGTGAAATGTAACTTGGAAAAGCGATTGCTGGAATAATTTTAACAACGTAATATATTTTATCTAGGGATAATTTGGGAAGTATTCTATTAATATATATACATAGTGCAAAATGTATAAATTGTATCCAGTAAGAAACAGTGCTTGAAATAAAGCTGTAATATTAAAAGATTTTATGAAGTCTCAAGTTATCTCCATGGATGCTCTGAAAAATGCAAGGGTTTTTGTGCTGTGCATTTTTATTACCACATCAGCATTACTTCTTGCAGTAGTAGATACATTCATATGTCTTCACAAATATGGATGAACTTGGACTGTGAATGTTGAGTGAAATATTCAGCATGCATTAGAAACTGTGGATAGATCAATTAGGATCTGTCATTTTTAATAACTAACTTAATGACTTTTGGGCTGGTACTCTTCCCTTTCTAATTCAGAGTAAAAGACAAATAAAAAGCTGTCAGCTCTGTGATCATACTTCTTCCCTGTTCCTTTCGTGGCAGTCTCTTTAGGTATGCAATTCTCTTCTGGCACATCTGAATACAGGGCTAAGGAGAGAAAAGTGTTAAGCCAACTTGATTCCACACTAGTAAACTTTTCTTGTTTTAACTTCAGAATGTGTTTTCTCATAAAGAAACACTTGGAGATCTGGCAAATTAATGAGGCTGAGCGAAGGAAGCTTATATATCACAAGTGAAAACGGTAAGGTCCTTCAAGTGAGTATTCCTATTAAGCAGTACCAGCAAGTGCTTAAAAGTTGGAACTAATAAAGCATAAATAGTTTAATAAAGAGTTAAACTATTTTAACTAGGTTAAAAAAAAGGTTACAGATGGTGAAAATGCATTATCTATTTTTATTTTGGTGTATTCCAAATTCATTGAAAAGCTAAATGCTCTTTTAAACCATTCAGTGTGCAGTTTGACACATAGTTTTATAACAGCCTGATAATGACAGTGTTGTAATATTTTATCATTCAAATTTGGGAAGTTCTAAGAAGCAAGCAGAGATACTGAGAAATTATTCTACATTAAGGCTGGTGTGAATTTGCAGTAAATAATTTATTCTATGTTTATAGTCCATATTATTGCTCCTGTCTCATGGAGCTCATGCCTCACGGCATCTCTCTACCTTATAGTTAAATGCAGCTGAGAGGTGAACTCTGTTCCACTGCTATCAGAAGAGAAGAACTTCTGTTCAAACAGTTTTTCTGAAGTAGCTGGTAAGTTTACAAGTTCTTGCCCTCCAAATATGTGGTAAATTTTTAGAATCTCATTTTTTGGTGAGTTTGTGTGCTGACCTCTACCCATGCATTCACATATTCACAAGAGGTGCCCCCTCTCTGAGGAGATGAAGCCTGGCTCAGCCAGATAGCTTAATGCCATCTCTCTTTAGTGCGTGAGTCAACTCCTAGTGCTACTTCCCAGTAACATGTGGCATGGTCTTAAAAAACAAATGCTGCTTTTCTCTTAAAACCTTCTGTAATCTTCAGAAGAAAATGCTTTTTCGTATCTTGATAGGCAAAGCCCATTATTACCCTGAATAGTAAAGAAATTTTGCGTTTACATGTGGGGTCATCCTGCACTATGATGGCTGTGAAACACGTCCTGCTCCAAGCTATTTTATGGATGGTTTCTATCTATCTCATCACTATCTTTTATTTTCAATGTCTGATTTTTTTAGTCATCTTTGGCTTGTACCTCCTTTTGTGCTTTGTTCCCATTGATCCTTTCACCATTTGCTGTGTTAAAGCTGTGCCCCCTCTTAAGATATTTTTGTTTACATTTCCAAACTGCTCTCATTCTTCCTCCCTAACATACACGTATATTATTTATGCTAACCAGGAATCCTGTCTTTTGTGCCCTCAGCCCCTCCTTTTGCTGCCCCTCTTAACCTCCTCAGATTTTCTCTATTGTATACTGACTTCCACTCTCCCTGCCTTTCTATACCCTTCCTGCCTCGTTTAGATCCATTACCTGTCCAGATTTTAATCCTTACAAATTAGCTTTGCTCTTTTTGCTCAGCCTGGGGACTGCACCTTGAGCCTTCGGATTCCAGCTGCAGTCTAAATCCTTGGCAATGGTAGCTGCCTTTGAAGTGCTGCAGCAGCTGTGGTTGAAGATTGAGGGGTGCCTTTGCCATCAGTATGGCCCTTGTTCCACCAGGCTGAGCAGAAAGGTCAGAGATAATTCTGGAGGATTAAGCAACATATAGAGTGAGAGTAGACACTTCTGTACAAAAAACATGGGCCCTGGTGACTGGAGGGATAGAAACAAACTTAGTCAGAGAGGTGTGCAGACGATCTCCTTTCCTAGGTAATGTCCCACTGCTGATGCGCACAATTCACATATGGTGGAGTTTAAGTATGTGGAATATTAATGCACTTAAAAGTTTTTTGCAAGATGAAAGCAATTTGAAAGCAATTCAGTAACCAGTAATGAAGTTAAATAATGCAATGCTTTCCAAAAATGAGGCAACATATGCTTAATGTCCGTTGACGTGAGGAGTGGGTTGGGGTGGGGTGAAGCATATTTTTTCCTGAAACTGAGGCCAGATGAAAAGAAGAAATGTGTTGAGACTGTGATCTTACGCAGATCCACAGTGGTGAAGAGAGCTGCCTGCTTAGAGCTGTTGTAACTAATCATTTCAGTAACAGCTCTGCAGCTAGGAATTGTTTCTAAGTTCAGCCCACTTGCTGAACTTAGGGGTGGATAGGAACAGGTACCATGTGCCTGGCTGTATTTTAGTTTACCGGTGTTTTTAAAACATATTTGAAGTGTTATTAGGCTCATGCAACTTTTCTTTTGTGAAACTTGGTGGGGTCAAGTTGTCTTTTTCAGTAACAGCAATGTGAAGGGATTTTCCCTTATGACCACTGCTGAGAGTACCAGAACCCACAATGAGTTCATAGTCTCCTCTCCAAATTCGTCATTCTTTTGAGAGTTCATAAAAGTTATGAAAACTTATAAGGCTGCTTTTGAACCAGAATATTTATTTCAAAAGAAAAGTTTGTAAGGGCATTTACAAGGTCACTAGAAAAATTACATGAAGCGTGCTCTTCTGAGGAATTTGAAAATTGGTTCTATCTGCATCATTAGTCATGTTTACCAAAAACCCTGCTCCATAAAGCACTGCATGGGTTTTGTTGGAATGAAAGACCTTTCTGGATCAGGTGGCTTCTTTTAAATGCAGAACTAATTTGCTTGTTGGAGTGGCAAATTCAGCCAAAATTTTGCAATAATTTTATAATGAAAAATATGGGAGTAAGATGTCTCTCTGTTTGTGATGGCAATTTAAATAAGTAAAAGTAGTATTTTTCCTTTTCACATTTACTTTATGTTAGGAATATGGTTGCTTATTCAAAAAAGAAGGTTTGTAAACTTTGTTTCATGGTGACTGTGACCTTTTTATAGAAGCTGTAGTACACAGTACTGTTTAGAAGGTGTTTCTATTTCATGTGGTGATCTGAGACCAAAGATTTAGGTGTTGCTGGGAAGATCAAGACCAAGCCTTGTTGCTGTGTAAGCTGTGCCACGCTTGGATCATGACTCCGAGCTGGCCCAACAGCTGCAACAAAACAGAATCTCCCATAACTTGTTGTCTTTGACTATTTCAAAGTAAATTTTGGTATATCTAACTAGAACTTTACCTTCCTGTTTATGTTTTGTCATTGACACAAATTGCTGTATCTTAGCATAACAAATTTATAATAATGGGAAATTTTATGCAGGAGAATTTTTCCTATTTAGGATACTTGCCTTCATTTCTGATGTGGCTTAAGAGTGTATAAGGGGCCTGACGGTTGTGTTTAAAGTGGTATAGACTTTAATAGAAAATGTATTTACAAAGCTGATGTGGTAAACTACTTTTCTTACTGGAATTTGAGTGTTATTTCCTAAGTAGAGTTTATTCAACAATATTGTGTTCAAGTACTTCTGCTTAACATATCATCTGATTTCTTCAGGCTGTCTCTATTTAAAACGAAGTCATAACCACTTAAAATGTCATGATAGCTGAATGCTACTGAGAAGAAAAAGCCAAAGTTTATCCATGTGTGCATAGGGGTGATGGTGTACATATGAGATTAAAACTCCAGTCCAGATAATTATCCATAGGAAGCAAATTTATACTCTGATTTCAGATGCTGTGTATAGAATGTGATTAAAATTTAATGCACTGCAGTTTTATTTGCAAAATACACTGGTCCTATATAAAACCTCTTTTTATAAAGTGCTCTCTAGAAGCCTTGGGGATCCCTGTTTAACTTGCAAATGCTGAAGTTTGATCTTCCCCAAATAGAAGATAGTGAAGCTCCTGAGTTCCGTGAACTGATTGCTATTTTCAGCTTCCCATAGAGAGCTGACTGTTCAGCCAATTTAAACTTTTTTTTTTCCTCCTCCACTTCATCTTCATTCATTTTGGCACCACCAGGGCTTTTGAACTGGAAAACTTCCAGTTAGATAATTGGCCATTTGCCTTGTTTTATGTGGGGGTGATGTCAAGTGCTGAAACAACCAATTGACTGAAAGCAATCCTGTTTCAAAGGCTGGTTGGAACCAAAACTCAGAAGGTACCAGTGTCAGGTTTGTTTTTTATTTAACTGCTGCACAGTGTTCCTTATCCTAGTGGATGAACCTCTGAGAAGAATATAGATTTGAGTTCAATAGCTTGTGGTTGCCCAGATACCATATTTAGAGCATGGAATTCTGCAGATGGGAATCCAGATGCTTTTAAAATTTCACTTCCAGGACTTTCTCCACCTCTACTCTCTAATATCATATTTGCAATAAATATTTTAATAAAAATATTAATTCAGATCCCCATTTTAAAACAAAATGCAGTAATTATACATTGGTACATGAGTTTTAAGGAGGGGTAGACAAAACTGCTTGGGTTGTATAGAGGTATCCCTGGCATAGGTGAAGGGATTTGATGCGCATTACTAGTCATCTTCCCTTGTCATAATCTGCTAAATATCCTATTCTGCTTTCTACTTTTCTTATTTAAAATACCTCTCAGTATGATAATGATTATAAATAACAAATAATGTAGCATACTGATTTTAACTAATTTGTGCCTCAGAAAACTGGATCCTGCGAGCTGCTCTTGGCAAACATTTTTCTTTGCCAGCTAAACTCCATTTCTGTCCTTTCCTGGGCTGATCTATACCAGGTAGCTTGCAAGATCATGACCTACTAATCCTTTTTGATTTCTGGTGAGCTTTTAGAAACAAAGTAGACCAAGAAACATCAAAGGAGGATTTAAAAGACACACACTGTGCCCCAAGTAAATGTTGCTTTGTAAAGCATTCTCTCCCTTATAAATAGGTGAATGCAGTTCAATACTATTCACCAAAAGCACTTAAGCATGTGCTCAAAATTAAGCGCATATTTAAGTTCCCTTGAAGTCTATGATATTTAAGTATAAACTTGAAGTTGGATACATTCTGACATACTTTGCTGACACAGGTTTTCCGGCTCCATTGAAATAAATGCCTTTGAGGCTAAAGTTCTTTCAGGAATTTCAGTGTTGCTTCTTAAATTTTGTACCCATTGTGAAAGGTGTAAACTAAAGCCACTCCCAAGTTACAACAAAAAATGAAAAAAGATATGTCTTAAAGTTTCAGTTGATTTTCTGATACTTTCTCCAGCATAGATGATAAAAATGTTGAAAAAGTAAAAAAAGAAATTTGAAATGTGGTTCAGTTGTGTGAGCAGAGTATTTACTTGACATTGGAGGAGCTGCTGTTTTTGGAACTGATGCTCAGCAGATCTATAGTGAATCAGAAACAGAGAGCAGAATCTGGAGACACTTGGCAAGCTTCGTTGCAAACTGAACACCAGACTGATAGTGCAGGAAAACACATCAAGCTTCCATTCGTAGTGACTGAATTGGAGATCTGACAACAAGGATAAACAAGGACTGGTTCTTCTCACTTAGATTTGGGGAGGTATTTGTTCACTATCTTGGAAAAAAGTGTGATTTCTGGATGTGTTCCAGTATTTGCCAAAGAATGGTGAGGCAATTTTTAGCTGCATAATGGAAACCGTAGAGAAATTTTGGCATCCCACTCATCAATCCAATTGCTTTTTTATCTCCCCACTGTCTTGGAAACACAGTGAAGTGTAAACTGATGTTTGGCACAAATGGGCTGTCTGTGCCATTTAGCAGCAAGATGCATGCAATTGGTAACAATCATACAGACAACCCATTTATAGTAGTGAATGTGCTCACAACTGAGCATAAACAACAAGAAAACTAATCATAATCCCCAGGAAACACACACTGATGTTAAGAAAGGAAATGGAAGTCTTTCAGTCTAACCTCTTCCCTGGTTTTATCATCCAGATGAAAATTCAGGGATGCAAATAAGTTTATACTAAAGAGATTACTCATTCTCCAATTGAAGGCACAATTTGTGTTTGTGCCAGTTAAGCTTTAATATAATCAAGAGTCTGAAGAGACTGCTATCTATCTTTCTTTTCACCGTGGTCTACTAATATTTCTGACTGAATAACCAATGTTTGGAAGTCAAGAGTTTAACTGTCAGTCATACTGTCTATATAGCCAAGAGTTTTGCTTAGATTGTTCCTGATCGACTCCATCGAAAGGACCTGCTGACCAGTCAGCTTCCCAGCAGCAGATACAGATGATAGCCAGCAGTGATGCAGGAGTGTAGCTGAGCATGCCTGGAGGAAGCTCAGTGTGGATTAATGGATGGCAATGCTGTTAGTTAGATTCCAGCACAGTTCACTAGCAGGGTTTTGTTTGGTTTGGTTTGGTTTGTCGTGGGTTTTTTGTTTGTTATTTTTTTAATGGAGGATTGATTGTGGGTTTTGTTTTTGTTTTTTTGGTGGTCTTTTTTTTTGGGGGGGTGTGTGTGTGTGGTTTCTGTTCTTTTTGTTTCTCCTGGGTGTGGGCAGAATCTTCCAATTTGGGTAAAAAGCTTGTCACAGTGCAGGCTCAGTAACTGTGCTGATTCAGGTTGAACACTACCTATGCTACCTAGATTGTAGAAGTCTGGAGATACCAGGTGAACAGTTCTCATTCTGTGTGCAGAGCAAATCCAGTTCCTTGCAGCTGTTAAGTGGGTACTTATATGATACCTGTACTACTGTGTTATAAAATCATAGAATAGTTTCGGTTGGAAGGGACCTTAAAGATCAGATAGTCCCAACACCCTTGTGATAGGCAGGGACACCTTCCACTAGACCAAGTTGCTCAAAGCCTCATCCAGCCTGGCCTTGAACACCTCCAGGGGTGGAGCATCCATGACTTCTCTGGACAACCTATTCCAGGGACTCACCACCCTCACACTTAAAAATTTCTTCCTAACATCTAACCTAAATCTGCTGTGTTTCAGCTTAAGCCCATTACTCCTTGTCCTGTCACTATAATCCCCACTAAAAAGACCCTCCCCAGCTTTTCTGTTGGACCTCTTAAAGTACTGGAAGGCTGCTGTATGGTCTCCTTGGAGCCTTCTCTTCTGCAGGCTGAATGACCCCAACTCTCTCAGCCTGTCCTTGTGTGGGAGATGCATTGGCCTCCTGCTTGATCATCTTCATGACCCTCCTCTGAACTCACTCTAACAGATCCATGTCCTTCAAACAAACTGGAGAGCTGGGCAATTGCCAACGACATGAAGTTTAACAAGGGGAAGTGATGGGTTTTGCACCGAAGACCCATCAACCCTGGGTCCATCTACAGACTGTGGGGAGAGAGGCTGAAGGGAAGCCCTGCACTGGTGCAGCCTCACCTTGAGCATTGTGTGCAGTTTTAGGTGCCACAGCATGGAAAGGGTGTAAAGCTACTGGATTGTCCAGAGGAGGGCTACGAAGTTGGTGAAGGTTCTAGAGGCAAAGTCTTACAAGAAGCGGCTTAAGTCACTTAGTCTGATCAGACTGGAGAAGAGGAGACTGAGGGGGGACCTCACAGCAGGTTATTGCTTCCTCACAAAGAAAGGAGGAGGGGCAGGTGCTGATCTCTCTGGTGACCAATGATAAGACCCAAGGGAATGGCAGGAAGATGTGTCGGGGAGGTTTAGGTTGGATATTAGGAGGAGGTTCTTCATCCAGAGGGTGGCGGAGCACTGGAACAGGCTCCCCAGCGCAGTGCTCCCCAGGACAGTACTCCCAGTGCCAAGTGTAATGATATTCAAGAAGCATTTGGACAATGGTGTAAATTTTGGGGTGCAATCACCTCCCCCAAACTGCTGGTCACACCTCTTCTGATGCGGCCCGAGATAGAGTTGGCTTTGTGGGCTACAAGTGCAGATTGCCAGCTCAGACAACATGCTCATAATGCTGTCTGCTGTTCTTACTGTCTGCAATCATTGTTGCATGTACTGCCAAAAGACACATTTGAGTTGATATAATTTAGCCCTGTTAATAGAGTTTCATTAAAATAAACACAGGGGAAAACCTCAGAGTGATTGATACTGGGCAGTGGGAACTCCATGTCCTCCAGAGACAAAACAGACTCAAGGAAAATGCAACGTTTCAAAATAAAGGTGGGTTTGCACACATACACTCGTCTCTATAGTAATATAAATCATGCACTTGAAAGAAGGCTGTGGTCAGGGTCCAAGCAAGGTCTTCTGTATCATGAAATTCCTGCAGTGATCTGTGGAGTGGCTGTGTGGAAAGGTAGAGAAATGTTAAACAGGATCAGCACAAGACTTGGGGTGTTACCTCTACATTTAGTTAAAGGATAAAGTCTTACAGCTCTTTTTGTACCCAGATACTTCACAGTGACTGCTCCTAAATTATTACTAACCTCTGTGCACATGAATCTCTATTATTCAGTACATGTTTCTCTCTTGGGGCACATTTTGTGGCTTTTGTGAGCAAAAGTTCAGGTTTCCTGAATCGGATTCTTATAGTTTTCTAGTTTCCTAGGCTGGAGTAGCAAGGATGAGGCCAAACCTCCTCCCAGAAGAGTAAAAGATTGTTAATTCCAATGTTGTTCATCTGAGGAGGAAATAGTACCACACCCTAAAGTGTGCTTGAGGTATTTGTATGAACAACTAAACACAACAACTTTCAGCATTTACTGACAACTGACTGGAAACCAGCATAAAAGGCAGTAATCTGCTAACTTGTGGCACAGGTTTCAACCACTTGCAACCATGGATTTACCTATTCTGGCAAAAAAACCCCATGCTGACAACAGAAAAATGGTAGATTATTGCAACTGAAGAGTCCACAGAGATCCCCAAATCATTAAAGAATATTCTACTCGTAAAAATCCTCTTTGTCATCCAGCATGTGAAAAATAACTTTCCTGTTGGCTTGCAGAGGGCTACATGCAAGCCGAGATCTTAAAAGCATCATTATTAGTTTCTGGGTATTAAGTTAGTCAAAGCTGTGTGCTGTACCTGATTTGAATCATCAGCAAGGAGTTCAACTGGGTGGAATGAAGGAGTGTTAAGGTGCTTGTCAGAGATCAGCTTACATGTGGAAACAGCAGTTTACAGCTTACCTATATTTCTCTTCTGGAATTTTACATAGTCAGAGATATGTTATCACGACAGACTTGTCAGGTATCAAAGATTTCATGCAATAAAGAAACTAATTATTATCCAGTATCAAAGGCATTCTGATCATGACCACTGAATCTGACTCAGGTTTGAGAAAGTTTGAATCTGGATCCCTGTGAAGGCACTGACCTCATTACCCAGCTACCTAAGTTATGTTGATGCTGCAATATCCGTTACAAGAGAATGGTGTTAAGTAGCTGGTGGTATTATAGTTCTGATCTTTGTGATTGTTTCTCTGTTCTTCCCACTCCAGCACAGTTGAAGTACTGGACAGTGAAAATTGGTGAATTGCTGACTTGGGGGCATTCTTTTTGGTTCTGAGTTGGACTTTTTGGCTGCTTTTAGGACCTTACTAGTATAACTGACATTTTTCACAAAGAAATTCAAATGATAATATCTTTGAGATTATTTAGAACTGGGTTTGTAGATGAACGTTTTTTCAACAGCAATTTGCAGAACAGCATTTCTGATTCTGAGTTGGAGGAGTGCTGTGAGCAGTAGTGGGAATGTCCTTGTGCTTATGGTGATGGTTTTGTAGTTTTGACTGATACATTGTCCAGACATGGGGAGCACCAAGCAATATTATCTAGGATTCTTGTTAATGCTTCTGCTGTGCAGTCTGATAGTCTTATAGCCAAATACTTGGTGCAGAGCTGGACCAGATGTATTTTGGGTAACAAATAGGTGTAAGCTTATAAAATTTATCTCAGCTGACTGTTTACATCATGTAAGCTATAAATGTTAAAAAATGTTGCCCATTTCTGATTAGAAGACACACAAATGGCAGATGATACAAGTGATCACTCAAGCATTTTATAAAAGCCTAGGGACGGTTGAATGCTTTGCCTGACTTGCCACATAAGTCAGCCTTGGGATTCTTTTGAATTAAAAAGAGAAAGAATAGTCTTTTTACTTCCCTGTCCCTTCCCTTAATTATTCTAGTGAACCTCAAAATGTTACAAAAGCTACATTTTCTTCCTTCTTTTTTTTTTTCTTCAAATATTCAACTCATGACAGCAGTGGTTTCTGTTATATACTTGGCAACTGCAGTCATCCTCAACAGCGACCATGCATCTCCCTTCTGAGCATGACTAGTTTTTCTATAGCTATGTACTTTAGTAGGTCATTGTATTGCTTATAGGCACTCATATATGTCTGTGTGTATGTAAATCTGCAAACAATTGTACAGACATATATATGCCTTGTTAGTCGTTGCTAGCAAAGTTTTAGGTAGATGTTTAGTTCTCTCCTAATCTGTCTCTCTTTACCAGATGTTTTAGTATAGCTAGAATATTATGTCACATGGCTGTAACTTTGAAGTAGATACTATTATTGATATTATATATTAATATAGCTGTCTCTAGGCTATATGGAATACATTGATACTACAGTAAACTAAGCAGGTCCAAGGAGCACTGCAGAGCATGGGAACAGTGCTGCTTACACTACTTTAGAGCAGAAGCAGCATGCCTGCTCACTTTTGACTTTTAATTACATGGTGCAATAAAAACAGGGAAATGGGAAGATCGGTGGAGAGCAGATAAGCAAATCTGCTCTTGTCATTTCTCCACAGCAGTTGGATGTTCCCAATAGTATCACCCTACAGTACCTTCAATCTTCCCTCCACTGTCACTAAGGCAGAACAATTATTTATCTTGCAACATCATAATCTGTACTAGGAAAATGATCCATCTTAAAAAACACAGAAAAGTAGCATAAGAAAATTAACATTATTAGAAAAAAGGATCGATGTGGCAGGCCACATGTGTTCTTGAAGCAGGGCTGAGGAGACAGTGAGCTGTGGGACAGAAGCATCAATGGTCAATGTTTATGTAAAGACAACTTCTCATGGAATTACAGACCAGGGAGAATGTATAGCTCTTTATGATCTGTATTCCTCAGGCCATGCAAAAGGTGTAAAAAGATGTGACCCTTTTCTTACCCTTCTCACCACTGTGTGACCTCCTCTTGATGTCAGTTCCACCTGCAGAAAATCAGGATGCAAACACATCCTTTCTTGGGCTCCCAGATACTCAATTCACATTGTTTTCCTTGCCTGTCATTATTAGTAGTGGAAACACAGAAGCTAATAATGATTTTCAAGAATTTTTCTTTTTTTTTTCCTTTTTTTTTCCCAAGCTCGTTGCCTCATCAAAGAACATCTGGCTCCAAAAACCAGAGTTGACTATGTTCCATATAGAGGATATTTTAGAGGTACCTTAAATGAGACACTGCATACTTGAGCACCTGATTACATGGCTAGGGCTACCCCAAGTTTTGAAAATCGATCTCTCTAATTTATTTCTCTATAAAATCTCATAGGTAGTGTAAAATGGTGATACCAACAGTATATGTTCAACGTGAAGAAGTTGCATGGTGGTGGTGTGAAGTTCTCTAAGGAGGAGGCAGGATATAGGGATGTTTCATGGCATCTCCTGAGCCATCACTCAATGCCTTAACTGTAAGGGAACTTCTGTGTTATTAACTGAAAAATGTTCACTTTGGTGCTTGATGGTGATGTCTAGGCAGTTAATAAGTCAGAAATATAATTCTGGATAAATGCTGTCAACGAGGCATTTAAAAAGAGAGGCAGCTTTCACTAACGGAGCCCTCAGGTTGGAGCCAGGATTCTCTGTCTGGTCTGTTATGGACATGCAGTAATACCTTGGGAAATCCAGACCTGCTGTGGGGTGAGATTGCAAGGTTTCTTTTATTTCAATCACAGATTAGTACTTCACAACCTGAGGAGATGGCTGGAAGCATAACAAGGGAGGGTTTACATCCTTCACCTGACAACTGTGCGTTTTAGAAAGCATAAAACCCATGAACAGTATAACAAGTTTTGGCAAAAAAGCAGAGAGAGGCTCCTTGATTGAAGGTTGTTTCTGTAATAAACTGTTGTGGCCTTTAGACCATTTGCTGAATTTTAATAATAGATGTATAAAGGATTGAGGGTTTAACCATGCAGTTGTAGAGTACTTAATCTGCTGATTAATAGATACAGGAGATAGATTTCACAACAGTTGGACTCCTGCTCTAGATTACTAATTGTTTACCGTTTACAGTCACAGAGTCATTGACCTTTCAATTTGTGTTTTATGAGAGAGTCTTACATCTGATGATACTTCAAAATATTTTAGAACCTACTTTTAATCCAGGCCAGCTGAATAAATGTTCTAAAATATCACTAGGATGATTCGATAAAGCTGAAATAAACAAAATCACCTTTTTTTTGTCAGTGTGTTTTTGTCAGTGCTAATTCTTTTTTTTTTTTTTTAACTTGAGATCATTATTCTTGGTCTTAAAGCTGCAACAAGGCAAAAATTATCTGCCTTGGTTTCTGATGTTAGGAGGTGGTTGGCTTCCTGTGAAGACTGAGTGCTCCAGGTTACTGTGAAACGTTTAGAAGCTGACACTGCAGGGATTGTTCTCGTATGAATTGTTTGATAAAAGAAAGTCTTTTGCTGCACACACCTAGCATGGGTTTGCTACCAGAGCTGCCCAGGGAGGTGGTTGAGTCACCTTCCCTGGAGATGTTTAAGGGATGAGTGGATGAGGTGCTGAGGGACATGGTTTAGTGATTGATAAGAATGGTTTGACTCAATGATCCAGTGTGTCTTTTCCAACCTGGTGATACTATTATTCTATGATATTGCATAGTGGAAGGCCAGTTCCTCTGTGCTGCCATGGTATCACCTGATTTACAAAACTGAAACTGCTTTGCTGTTGTTCATGTGAGTGTTCATGAGCTGCCCTGCTGTCCTGCAAAGAGGAGCTTCAAACGTCCAACAGTGACCAAAGGAGCTCAAGCATTTGGCTCACAGATCACTATTCAGGACCTGAACATCCACACTGGACTCTGAACTCAAAGAAGTGGAGACAATGCCAGGATTTTCTTCAGACTCTGAGGTTTAAAGTAGAAGCTGGGGAATCAGTGTTTGAGAGGCATCCTTCAGTGCTAACAGAGAGCGTACTGCTAGGTTTTAGACGGTAGAGATTTAAATTAGCATAGTATTCCCCACACTGCTTTATGGTTTCCTTTTAGGGCTGGTGTAATTTTTGTGCAGAAGTACTGCACAAACTTGTATTTGACCCAAGGCATCCACCCACAGCTGATTTATCTGTGCTATCCAGACTGTGTCCTGTAATTCAGCTTTGGTTTTTGGGTTGAGGAGAACTTGCAGAAGGAGATGGAAAGAAATATCGGCTTTATAAAAGGAATCTCATTTTGTGTTTATGAGTGACCAGCTCATCGACACAGGCTGTTCCTCGACATGCAGGAGTGTGTTGCTTTCACTGCCAAGATGTGTGTTAATGGGAAAAAACTTCCAAGAATATTTTTTCCAGTTACTGAAGAGACAAGAAGTTTCAACATTGTGCTTCATTTTAAAAACAACAAAAAAAGAGTCTCGCAGTGCAATTTCATATTAGTGTTATTTCTAAAAAAACTCCAATCTGCACAGATTGCAAGAGTTAATTCAGAGTATGTAATATATTTTGCTTTTTGGAAGGATTAGAAAACACACATAAACAATACTTCACCACAACTGTAATTGCCTGTGTTCTGTAAGGTTGCTTTTCATTTAGGCACATTTTGCTGAGAACTAGCAATTAAAGTGGTGCAAATTGAAGCAACTTGAAAGGTGCCTTTGCAAGTGAGGGCTTATTGCTCTTTCAGGGGTGATTTTAACCCCATGTGCTTTTTTTTTTTTCTCTCAGTTCAAATTCCTTTCACTAGAAGCTGGTGTCTTCTTTTTCAAAAACCAATGGCAGAGCTACTGCAACTGCCAACATTTACCAGGTTACATTACCCCTTCCAATTCCTTGCATTCAGTTTTTAAAAAACTTTACTGAGCTTTGGCTGTTTGAGCTGGTTTCTCTCCTCTCAAGTGGGTCTGAATGAGTAAGAGAGGAGCTTCAGCAGAAGGGGTTCAAGGAAGTCAGGATTAAACCCCACCTTTTACTTTTTTTTTTTTTCCCTGGAGTTACGACTTGTATGGAAACCTTATTCTCTAGGTGGGGCTGAGAACAACATTACTTGAGGAATTAGGTGGCTGGGGCGTGAGAAGCTGTGGAAGGCAACAGCCTGCCAGAGGGACCGGGACCAAGTAGAGTGATGGAGGATGGCGACAGGGGTGTTGTGAAAACATACGCGTAGTCGAAGCACTCAGTTACTATGGGGATGTGCAACACCAATTGCACCACTGAGGAAATTAATCCTGCCCTCGCAGCAAGGCTTTCATGCTGCTGCAGTAAATGACAGAAAGTGCCGCACCTTTCTGGCAGAGGGAAGGAGAAAATATACAATATCTGGGGAAGGATTTCTGTAGGGAAAAGAGTGAACAGTCGTGTAATGAAAGACAATGTCAAAATGTGTACACAGGAGCAGACAGCAGCAGAATGGACAACTTGAGGACTGGTGTTTTGCTAACTTTTCAGTATTTGGCTTTTAGAGATTTAATGTTCTTCCATATGGTTTTTTTTGAGTACAATGTAATATAATATAGTGTAATGTATATTGAATATAATATACGTGTATAAATAAATATGCTGTGGTGGAGCCAAAGCTACCATGTCACATTTAGTAGACTTTGAAGCAAATTACTTTATATCTTAATTGGATTTTCAGTTAGACTGAGCTAGCGGCATTGTGAAAAGGGATCTTTTTAGCTTCTTAAAGTACATCCCTTAAGATTATTCCCAGTTCCCACAAATGGATTGTGTCGGGAATGTGTTCATGTTCTTAATATTCAATTGGTAATCTGTGTAAATTCATTTTCAACTGTGGGTTTTTTTCTTAAACTGGTTACTTCAAGTTCTTCATGCCATAGGATCATTTGTTGGTTTTGCACATTATTCTTTTTGCTTCTTATGGCAAGCTTAACACTGAAAAATGTGCTATTTTGTTCTTGGTTTCCAAGTAGCTTATGGACTTGTAGTAGTTCTTTCTGTGCTGTGAAATAAGAGCTTTTTTCCCCCTTGTAAACACAAAGCTTGACTGCATGTATCCATGATTTGCATGAGAGTTTTAGGTCCATGCATAGTCCCACTGGCTGGCTCTGTGTGAGCAATAAACGGTGACTATAAGTGCAAGTGGGTTCCAACACCTAAATAAACAAGCAGGATGCAAATGAATCAGCAGAAGAAATAGTTGACAAAGGAATGTTTTTTGCAAATAATTTTTTATGTCTTTGCTTGGCACTGTCGAATAAAAGATCTTGAAAAATTAACTGCTGTGATTATCTGACAAGTAAGCAGAATTACCAATAGTCACTGCCAGTTAAGCTTTGAATTAGTCATAGTGGACTGAAGGGTAAAAAAATTAAAGTACCAATATGAAATGCCAAAAATAACTGCAGATAAAATGGAATGTTAATATTTTTTTTCTTTCTCTGGCTTCCTTGCCCCTCCCCATCTGGTATTAATTTTGATTTGATTTGATTTTAAATAATCTTTAAGACATCAAGGGCATTAGGGCTTTGTAGCTTTAGAGCACTTAGTCTGCTTTTCACATTGAAGTGAAAATAGTGCAACTTTGAAGTGTGCTCATGGTTCAGAAAGGAACACCCCCGCCCTCTCTTTTAGAGTAGATGTGTTTAAATATTAGATTAATATATTAAGTTTTAAAATGTTTTGGAGCAGTTTTGTTTCCTCCTGAGCTTTGTATCAACCTTGAGGGAATGCTGCTGACTCAGAGACAGATGGAAAGATGTACTTAACAAGTGAAAGATTTAAATAAAATTCTTGCTCCCACCTAATCCTACACTTCACAGTCTAGATTGCTGTGCATGTTGCTGGCTCCTTAATTGTTGTCAAAGCTCCTGTCACTTTTCAGAGAGGAGAATGATGAAGATCATAAAGAAGAGATTGTTTTTGTGACAGACAAACTTTCTTCCTATGGTTTCTCTCACATGTGCTTTAAGGAGTAAGAAGTACTACTTGATCTTAAGGCATGTTATGACAGCAGCGTGGTAGCATGCCCTGAAAGTGAATGAGGTTTTATTTTAAAAATTGCCTGTATAGTGAAGGGATTAGGCATTCCACTTAGACATGGTGATCATTCTCACAGCAGGGTAGAGATACAAGTTTTCTTCCTCCTTCTTGCTGAAGCCATTTAAGCTGGACAGTGGGAGGATGCCGTTACTCAGATGGTCAGCAACATCTCTCTGTGCAAGGTAGAAGTGCTGGCCATCTCTGCAAGGTTTTCAGGAACTCAGCTAGAGCAGGTACCCCTTCCTTGGTGAGTCCAGCCAGGTGTCAGGTGTCTCGTGCCTCAGGGGTGGGGGGGAAATGGCAGGGATTCCTGTTGGTGCTGCAGCTCTGAATGGCGCTGTTTGCTTGCCCAAGGGTGCATACAGCACTGCTGAGAGTAAGACAGTGGTAACATGGTGACCTGCTGCACTCTATTACACTTCAGCTACTGTGTATTTTGATTACCAGAGGAGTGAATCAGTGAGTTTACTTTTCCATCTGAGAACAGCTTGGGAGGTCCAGGCTGGTCTCAACTGTGAAGCTTTCAGCCTGTACGCCCAGAGCTGTTCTCAGATAGCCAATTGTAGGTGTGCCAAGCCCTGCTATCATGGAATCAACACTCAAGAGACCACGGAGCAATACAGATTCCTTGGCTGAGCCTGCCAGGCGATGCCTCCATAGGCAGTGGATAGTGCAGTGTCATCTGTAACAGGGAGGATCAGTGGTGACATAGTCCTCTCACGCACAGCACAAAGCCTGTATTGGAGCCTTTCTTAGACTAATACCACATCCCTGGGACAGGTTTTGATTTTACATCACTATTTTTTTTAATGTTAATGAAAAATATGAGATCAGGGAAGCGTTTCTGGTTTGATAGCATGATCTGATGTGAGCTGGTAACAGTGGTGTCTGCCTTTTGGGATATTTCACTATTTGCTTGTCATTGTTAATGCGAATTAATTTGCAGTAATGCAGGGCTATGAAGGTCTTTATATGAATGAAGGAAAGTGATTTGACAAGAATAATACATATTTAAAGCTATCCTTTATTGTTCATGGTTGAGAATGTAGCATCATGAGAGACCTCATTGCTCTCTACAACTACCTGAAAGGAGGTTGTGGAGAGGAGGGAGCTGGGCTCTTCTCCCAAGTGACAGGGAACAGGAAGAAGGGGAATGGCCTCAAGCTCCGCCAGGGGAGATTTAGGCTAGAGATTAGGAGGAAGTTTTTTACGGAAAGTGTCATTAGGCATTGGAATAGGCCGCCCAGGGAGGTGGTTGATTCACCTTCCCTGGAGGTGTTTAAGGCGTGAGTGGACGAGGTCCTGAGGGACATGGTTTAGTGTTTGATAGGAATGGTTGGGCTCAATGATCCGATGGGTCTCTTCCAACCTGGTGATTCTATGATTCTATGATCATCAATATTCTCTATTGTATTAGATAATTTTATGTGTAAGGATGCTACTGTAAGGTTTACCATTGTTTTGTCTAATTTATTGAAAAAAACCTTTCTCAAGCTGCTTCCTGAAAGAAAACATGTCACCATTGATTTACAGTCTTTGGTCAAATACTCGCATAGAGTTTGATCCATCTATTAGATTGGACAAATTTTTAGAAAGATTAATTGAAGCATCCAACCTGGTTATTCTATGATTCTATGTAAATTACATCTTGCTGAGGTTTCCCCTTGTCTAACTATGAGTGTGTCAAATACATAATTATACTGATTAAATTTGTCAAAGACAAGGCATTCTAACCAGATGTATGAATAAATGTTTTGTGCTGTTATAGCAATTACAATCTTCAGTTGAGACAACAACTTAAGGAAGCATTGAATTTATTAGACTTAATAAAAAGGGAGTGTTTCCATGAAACCACCCATGAGGTTTTACAGCAATGAAAATATTTAAGGTATTTGTTATATTTCATTACAATAGTTTCATTTTTTTCCTCTACATTTCTCTCAGTGCGTAAAGAACTACTTTGAGAAAAAAAAACTCACCATTTTTTGGTAATTACATGTTCAGATGGGTAATGTCAAACCTGTGTTACTGAATGTGTTATACAGTTGTGAGTTTATGGATTGAATTGCTATATTTATTTAGGAAGAAATTAAGTGTTTAATAGCAGAATATGAAACAAGGAGAATTTCATAGACTCTCATACCCTACAGAAAGCAGATGGACCTCATAAACTCTTTGCCTAAAGTCTAACTCCATAAAGACCAATCTAAACTTTTCAGCAAATGTTTGATATATCTTGAGTTTTCTTCCAGGCCATGATTTAGGCAATTAGAGCATATTGGTTACAAGTGAGGACAGGGTATGTCTGGGATTCACAAAGACTAAAAACTTAAGTATATAAATTTGCTATTCATAGAGTTGCACTGAGGTAATGCAGCACAGAAGTGTTAAAGCACAGGAATGTAGTCAGTGAATGGAGACTGAGAACAAGGAACTTAATTCATAGGCTTTTGGAGACAAATTTTTCATGACCTAGCACCATGTGAGTTTTGTCCTTCAACTAGAGAAAGTTTTCTAGATCTGCTGTAACATTATAAGCAGTGTCAGCTACACACAGAGACAGGTAATTGAACAACAGATAGAAGCTGGCGTTTCTTTTGTTTGAACTTTGTTTCTTTGTGCTAATCAGAAGTCTACCTGCACATTTACTTACTACACGCAAGAACATCTCTTCAAAAGGAACTTTATATTTGAATGTGGTAGAAAAAGAACAAAATGTGATTCTGTTGATTAATGGGAAGGTGAGAGAATAAAACATGCAGTGATAATTGTTCTCACCTCTTTATACATAGATGTGAATAGTTCCAGTAATTGCATCGAGACTGCTTAAGGTAGTGAAGTGTTTGCCTGCACATTGTGTCTGTGTTCATTTATTCTGTTGCCATGCTTTTATAGCTATCTGAGACATGGGAAATGTATACAAGACATGGGAAATGTAACACTATCCATTCTGTATTCTCAACATTCTAAATTTGATTGTTCTCCCCCAATAAACTTTTATTGGGAAAATGTTTTAAAGGTATTTAGCTATAAAATTCTAAATTCATCGTGAACACAGTTCAGTTAATTCAAAATCTATGTGTTTCTGTTTGATATCTCTAGAAAGTGAGGACAAAGCTGCTGTTGTGAACAGAAATAAGAAGGAGCTTAGCAGAACTTAGTGACTTCTACAGATCTAGAAATAGTTAATTTTCAAATTTTAGTGGAAATTAGAATAGAAATTTAGACATGAGCAGATAAGCACTCTTGTTGAGCTGGCTGCACCTGAATTTCAAAGAATTAACTGGAAAAGCATGTGCAAACACAACAGATTGTTAGGTATCTTTAGCTGGATGCACACATAGGATAACAGTTCAACAAAAATAGGCTTGAAAATAGATTATTTGGTTGTTTATTATGATTTAAAAATATTGTGCTTAATTTTCTCACTGTGTACACTCACAGTTTTTAGATAACTAATCCAAGCACTGTAACTCCTGAATCCTTTTAGAAGAGTACAGGATCCTGCTGTTTGGATGCTCAGAAAACTGAGGAAAATATGTATTGCCCTTGCTGTAATTCAGCATTGAGAATGGAATATTGCATTTAGTTTTATGACTGGTTTTCATGAAAATGACTTAAAATCCTGTATCTATATCCTTTTTAAGGAAAGTGCTCTTTTAGAAGCTAGTTTTGTGAGAGTTTATTTCAGCACTGGGGTAACTCCATCTTTAATACTTTAATGATTTGTTGTAATCTATTTTCATCTTTTGATCAAAATTAATCTCTGTTGAAACTCCATGTCAGGGACACATATCAGTCAATATTTATGTTATGTTTATGTTATGTATGTTATGTTTATGTTATGTATGTGGGATGATCATAATGCCTAGATATTTTATTACTGTGTAGAATTCAGGACCTTGCAGTCCACTTGCTTGTATTTCATGACATGGTGAAATTTAGTCTTGCTGAAAAATCTCTTGCTGAATTGCTTAGTGCTATTTCTTGATAGAAGAATAGAAGAATTACTGTCATGTCTTTTTTTTTTTAAAGTAAACTTGAGAAACACTCAGCTTCTAACAGACAAGTGACTATAACTAGATTATTTCAGGGTGCCTAGTGGTACATTTAAGACAAATTAATTATTTTTAGTCCTGTCTGTCATAAGGAATTTTACATGACAGCTGGCTGATGAGGCATAAATTGGCATTCTTCAGTGTAACTGAGACGACCCTTCCTTGCATTCAGCCTTCGCTGTCCCTCTGCTAATCCGACAGCTCAACAAAGGTGACTGGTGTATTTGGCTTTTAAGCGAGTTCAGGTGATCTAAGCCCAACAGCTGTGTGCTTTCTCCCATGAACATCTGGCACTCCCTGTGGTATGTGGTGTTGTTGTATGTTTTGTTTTACATGTGGCAATACTGCCTTAAAGCTACTAGAAGGCCAAAGTTTGGCTGAGTAATCAACTGTTTAGAATTCACAATAATATTGGCCTGCTCATTTTCCTCCGAACCCCTACAAATGTTTTGGTTAGTTATAAGGCAAAGAGGAAAAACTAGACATGACTGCAATGATAAGATGGATTCTCTGGTGCATCTGCAGTGGGCTCACAGCTTGGGTGGTTGCAGGTGAGATTCATAAAGGAAAAGGGATCATTTCACACTGGTATCCATCATTAGCAGTAACTTAGGACAAATATTAATATTAGTGAAATCAAAGCTCCTTGAATTTTAAATGGACTAGCTACATGTAATAAACTACTTAAAACATGATGAATAGCTTTAAAATTGCAGCCTCTTCAAAAATGAAATGTCCATTAAATAAATTTCTCGATCTTTTAAATCACCAGAATGAATTCTTCGATACATCAAGATAAATCCACTGATTGCAGTAATGGCAAAATTTAGAAGAATTTCTTGAGCAATGGCATGTGACATAAAGATATTTCTGAAGTGTTCGTGTATTATGAATCTTCTAAATGATTTGTGACTGTAATAACTTCTCTAACAGGGAAAAACCCCACAAATTTTTAAAACAAGTAAGGATCTCCATCAAGAACACAAATTTATGCAACTTTATTGATGAGTTAAATTTTCAGTCTAGATGTGATTCCTGAAAGAAAAAGGTTAGGTCACAAAAGGTCTGCTAGTAGGTCATGAAGGAGAAACTATTCCTGTCTGTTCTGCAGAAATTCACATCTAGTGTATGAACTTACTCAGTGGTCTGCAATGGAAACTTCAGATGGCGTGTTCTGTTGTTCACTTTCACACATTCATCACAAATTACAGAACTGCTTAGTTCTGTGAACAAAACGGAAACCAGTCTCTTACACATTGAGCTTAGTGCTTAAAAGTGGAAAGAGAATATGCACTGGGAAGCCCACTGGAAGGATTAATTTTCAACTTACATTTTTAGATAGAAGAAGATGGAATTAATTCAGAAGTGAAGGTGGCATCATATTTATCACAAACTGCAGTTTTGTTTCCTTTTTGTGACATGTGTCAAGCTGTCTGTTGGACCAGCCATTTCAGAGTTATTGGCCATAAAGGACCTGCCATCTTTGGGTACACTCAAAGACAAACAAAAAATGATTTAGCATAGTACAGAATCCTACTAGCATTTATATGTGACATAGAGAAATAAGCTTGAGGCAGAAGTGTTTTTAAGGGGATTCTGCCCTTTCTAATCGGAAGTTCTATTAACTTCATGCTAGTGTGGAAAAACAGCCAGAGACAGAAATAAATACAAGTTGGGGCTGTGAGAAGATACTGCTGTCAGGGCAAAGGAATAAGGTGATTGTTTGATAGTGTCTTGAAGGTAAAGACAAGCTCTGTTTTTGTTGGAAATGCTTAACATAAGGGTGTGAGAAGAAAACAGTAGTGGGTGTTTGTGTTAAATGGACTGCAAGAGAGAGGCATGGGAAAGATGCATGTGTTTTAAGTGTTTCTAAATTGTTCTTACACTTTCAAAGCTGTTATCCTGCCTCTTGGGTAAATAATATTTAGAAAATATTTGTAACACATACAGCCAACTTGATGTTTAGGTCTTTCAGAGCCTAGGGGAAAAAGAAGGAAGTAGCAGTAGTGTTAACATAGTCCAACTCTTGTGTACTTAAATTGTAAACTCATGGAGGAAGAACTGTATGGGGCTGTTTGCACAGTGCTTGATACAGAGGGTTCCTGGCTTCTGTATCTTATTATACTACAAATAGCAGACAAGAGACATAACTACATTACAGTCAATGTATTTTAGAATTATATTTCAGACAGTAGTGACCAAACTGGTGGTAAAATGGGATTTTGGTCTGTGTTTGTGCATGTATAATTTGAAATTAAATCCTCAAATAGCCCTGGAGAACTATAGCTGTAGGGGGAGCAGATGATCAGAGATCAGAGGCCAGTTAGTTAGTGGGAGGAAAAAATGATCTCTGGGGTTTCCTTTGTTTCACCCATAATATCTGCAAACCATACAGCTGCAAAATTGCCTTAGTCTAGTTAGCTGCTGCCTTCCTCTTCTCTTCCCTCTCTAAACTCGTGAATTCTTCCTACTCATACAAAATACAGCTGTACAGAAAGTATCATGCAACACTAAAGCTAGTATTACACTAACCTTGTCATTCCCATGCTCATTTTCCTCAGTACCTGCAAGTAGCCTCAAAATAAAGGCTGTTTTCTATAGCTTTATCTATTTTTAAGAGCATTTGGGTGCTGTTCTTAACGTGTACCTTGACACAGGACAGTGTCTTTTCTTATCCATCAAAAATGTTTGCTTATTTGGTTGTTTGCTTTTTTTTTTAAATGATAAAAAGAGCATGTATCATCTTGGTGAGGCAGCACAATCATACAGCTAAATTTGTCCACAACGTTTTCCTGTTCTTCCATGTATATGACAGGAACAGGAGTACTTGCATTTTTGCTGCTGAAGAGAGGTGAATATTCCAGTGATTCTTCTGGTCTTCCTGGACAGCCTTGTTAAAATCCAACTTCTTTCCCTCAGGAATCACAGAGAAGATCTTAGCTTTGCTACTCTGCCTGCTCTGCTACAGTGAGAATATCACCAGCTCTCCCCACAGGAAGAGAACAAACAGTAGCAGAGATGAAACCCAGTGTGCATGTGTAAGTGGGGAATTTTGCCTAAGGCATCTGAAGTTTTGTGGAAGGCTTAAGATAAAAGTTGTTTTTGTGCTTGGAGTGCAGCTGTAGAATAGCTGACCTAAGGCTCAATATCTACCACAGACTTCTAGCTTCATCATTTGATGGTATAAAGTTTCAAGATGTTGATTCTGCACTGCTAACTTTTCAGATGCAGTGGATGCTGCCTCTAGTTCTTCAGCTTTGCTGAAGGGCATGAACTCAAGAATTTTTCTCCTCATTTTATTGTGTAGGAGAGAGTTATACTAATTTTATATAAAAATAAATTTTAAGTATCACTTCTTAAAATTGTGCTTTTCAAGAAAGCCTGTGCAAAGAGTAGCAGGCACGTGGCATCCCGAGATGGTTACACTTTGGGGTGACCAGTGCAGTTTTTGTCATAGTTTTCCATCTGCATTTTTCTGTATGTTTTTGTCTGGTACTGGAATGACAATGTTTCTGTCTCAGCAGTTGTTCTGCTCAGGGTCAGGTGACAACAAACACACTGATGTCCATGCCCAGCATTTGTTTTCCCTGCAGCAAACTCAAACACAAACAAAAATGAGTTTGACAACACTTCAGGAACTACATTTAGCACCTCTCTGCAGGTGCATAGGATTGCTGCTACTTACATGTGCAGGCTAAATCCTCACAATGCAATTCCTCTTGCATACATATTTATGCTCATATCACCCTCACCAAAATGCTTCAGATTATCAGATAGTGGAGACTATATCTTTTTCGGAGGAGAGCAAAAAGATACTCCCCGTCTTAGTGGGAAGTACAACATGAAAACATGCATTTTGCTAGATTAGGCCAAGCTGCAAAAAATGGCACTTGTGATAATTTGTCTGTGGCTTTGCTTTACTTTTATAGTGCCGTCATGCAGGGGTGATATCAGCTAGTAGGTTGGTTACATGAAGAATGGCTATTTTTTCTCAGAGTCAAGTATGAATTCTGTACAAGCTTGGGAAAACTTGCCCATGTTTTCTTATCAATTTTTCTCCATCTCTTCAGTGTTCCAACTGACCAGTTGATGCGTGTCTAAATCTGACTGGCTAAGGTGTGATAGCACTAGCTTTCGATGCTTACTTTTCAGTCTAACTCTTTTGCCTGTTTTTCATCTCTGCCCACTGCATAATGTGATCTATGCCAGGTGTAGTGCTACTTGTTATATTTATTTAGTAAAATATTGAAATTTCAACTATCTTTTACTTTTTTACTTCTTTTCTTGCAATATGTTGCTCGCATTCCTTACTTGCAAAAATTATGTCATGATTTGCTGCTTACACTGTCTACAGTGTAGCTAAATCCAAAGGGAGGGCTGGGAACAGCTGAATGCTGGAAAATCTGTTCAGCTTTCAAGTGGGCTTTTATCTAAACATTGCTCTGCCTTGCATTGTGGGATCCCTCTTCTTTTCAGGTGCACATCCAGGGAAATGTGGAGTGCAGAAGCTCTTGGAAAGAAGATCGGAAAATGTTGAGATCAATAAGTAAGTTAATACACCTGGATCTTCTTTCAAAAAAAAAAGCCCTATTTTCTGGCCATTAGTAATATCTGCATTTTGTAGACCAAACTCTGGGCAGGATCATCACGTTATGTCCGCTTCTATTGATTTTGAATCCATGTCAGCTTGGCACGAGAGCTGACAATAACCATGCTTTCTGACTTCCAGTGTCAAAATATCATAAGGTTCATTAATCAATTCATCCCATATCCTTAAATCTTACTTCATGGTATATTTTAACTGACTTGCAATATAACAACACCCAACTTTTTGTATGGACCCTGATACTATAATCCAGTAATGGTATTTAGGGGCAATAGTGCTCTGATTATCTTCCAGTGGTGATTAATCCTTTTTTCCCCTCAAATGGCAGTTGTTTATATGATTGGTAGCACTCCCAATTCTGACCAGCCTTTTCTTATCAGTCAAGTCCTTTTTCAACACCTGGACCTGGCAATGGATTTCACGCATCAGTGCCTAAGAACTATTTTAGAGCCCTTAACTACTCTAGTGCTTACAAATGTAAATGCTGCACTCTTGAAGCAGCATGCTCATTCCCAGTCCCCATATTCCTCTTTTTTCCCTTCCTCTCCCTGTCCTTATCCCTCAAATTATTTTAAAGTAATGTGATTCAGACTAGGCTAGGATCTTTGACATTCTGTCCTGTCTTTCCAGTTTCCAACCATACATTGACTTCTAGTAGAATAAAAAAAGAAAAGAAAGAGTTTTTGCTTTACTGGAGCTGCCTTAAACATCTGCCTACTCTTGGCACAGTCTCAATCTGGAAGTTTAACAATGTTATGCTCTGAGTTGGCCGGTAGGTGTCAAAATAACCTGTCATTTGAACAACTGCAGTATGTTACTGATGAGAAATTGATAATCTTTTCTTGTCTAGAGTTTATGAAGGTCTCTGCTCGGAGAGTTTTGTGTCCATACTCAAGAGTAGAGCTGAAGTTGCAGCAACTTCAAGAGTTTGCTGCTGCTATAAATAATAGTGTTACAGATACTCTCTCAGTTCTGGTGAAACCACTACATACTGAAAGTTTACCCTGGTTAGTTATGCTGTGGAAAGCCATACACTACTCTGATTGTCTTTCCTCGTCCCCAGTAGTACTTAGTAAACTGGATATATATCATCTTTTTAATAGTCTGTAGGTAGCACTGCCATAAATTGAGGTGAACCCTTTGCTTGTCTTGTTGCCTTTGTTTTCAGTCCTTTTGTCCCATTACATTTAACCTTTACCTTACTTTTCTGAGAGTCTTATACCTGAGAGCAGACCTGACAAGATGCATTTTGCCCTCAGGGGTGCAAGGTGGCTCCTGTTGGCTTTAGCACTCAGTGTGACCCTAGGAAGTGAAATAGTTTAGCTACTGCATTTGGTGTTTCACTGAAAAGTTAGGGAACCCCTGTACACTCTCGAGGTGTTTGGATTATGAATAATTATCATGTTCTTTGAGTACTTCAGTTCAGAAGAAAGAAAAATGATCCACGTTTTGTATTGTCTTCAAAATAAACAGCTCACATGAAATTCATGCATGTGTTCCTTGTTTTCAGCCTGAAATGTTTCTACCTGTTAATGTCCATGGGTACATCCTGCACTCTCAGTTTACCAGGATGAAAGTAGGTATGTTTTTTTTACATGCTTGTACAATTCTAGTTTAGTATTATGAAGGAAAAAGTTTACCTGGGTAAAAACTGTAGATTTTATAAACTATTTTTTTCCTCTCATTTCAATTTGCTGATGAAACAGAGTAAAAATACAAGAAATTAATAGAGATTTAACCTGTCTACTTTGGAAACGGAGTTTGATTTTTCTGTTTTGCTCAAAATGCTGTATGTGAGTCTATATATTGATGACCTGATCTTTGTGAAGGGCATTGTTGCTATAAATCTCAGTTTATTTCAAGTTTGGTCACCTACATGAGGCAAATCAGGGAATCCTTTGGCTTCAACGGGGGTTACAGGCACAGGTCTGGCTGAAAGACTGCTCTCCTGATATTCCTCCCCACTGCCTCTTTTTGTGATGGTGATACACTGAATTAGCTGCAATAAGTAAAAGAACTAATGACTTAGAAGAGGCTTGGCTGAGAAAAATAATCTGCTTTTATTTGGGGTTTCACTGAAAGGGAAATTAAAAGATGAGAACTACAGTGGCATGAACAACTGACATATATAGATAGGTCATAAAAATGCAGCCAGGCTGGTAACGAGAAGTTTCCCACTTCTCAGAGCAGTGAATTTCTGAAACAGTCTTCTAGCAAAATGACTAAAAGGAACAAAACCCATGAAAACAAAGCAAGCTACAGGTTATTTGAGGTGAATTATATAAAACCATTATAAACCAATTTGAGGTGAATTATATACCTGAATTGGTCTTTGTGAGAGCCAGGGCTGGATCTGATGAGCTGAAAGGTCCTTCCAAGCCTGTTCCTCTTGAAAACAGTATCTGAAACCACATGTTCTCTCTCTGATGCTACAAAAGAGACTACTTTCGTGCCACAGGATTGCCTGGTACTGGGTGCCACACATGATTAGATGAGCAATTGGTCGAAATCTGTTGGTTCCTCTCTCTGCCAGTGTGTCATACTGGCAGAAACAGCTGGCAGTTCCTCAAAACCAGGGCTTTTTATTGTTGGTTTGACCTATGGCCACTCTTCAACTTATGTATTCGTGGCTTATCATGGTGTGGGTTCCTCTTTACTGCTGTATGTTCATGGGTAATTGTGGTGGAAAATTTGTTTTCGATTAGTACGAGCCACAAATTAGTAGAAAATATTAAAGTATGGGGGAACAACCAACCCTAAATGAATTCAGAATGTCCTGAGTAGGAGGTAAACCAGAGCACAAAGGCCAGAGTGAGCCTCTGAGCAGAGTCATCAGGCAGGATTTGGTTTGAACCAGAGAGGTACGATTGTTGAGAACTTGGAAGACGTCACACATCTGTGATATCTGTTGGTTCCTTGACCTAGAGAGTAAATATAATTTATTTTAGCAAGACTTTAAATTAAAATACAGTGTAAATTGTCTCTTACCCTTTCAGCTTTCACTTATTTCAGATGATTTTCTGAGCCTTAATGCCACACTACAGTAATGATAAAAAAAGTCATTTTAATACCTTATAGTAGCTGCCAGTAATAACGCTGGTTTATAATGAAGCCAATGAATACTGAAATTTGAACAATTTGTGAAGTCAGTAGAAAATGTGTAACCACATACTCAGGCAAATAAGCTTTTCTTATATAACAATCACCCTACTCTTATAAAAAGCAGATGCAATTTCAAAGTGAAAGAAAATATGTGTTCTTCATTTTGAAAGATGCTTGTTTAAGAAATCATCTAAAAAAGTCCATAGCTTTGCATATACTGCCTCTGCCTCCTCCTTTTCTCAAGGAGATTGTTTTCAGCTCCTCCCTTTACCCCTCATCGAAGGTGCATACCACCCACCATGATCATGCTCCATTAAGCTCTTACGCTAAACAAAAAAATTCTATGAACTTTCATTTATCAACCTTCCCCCAAAGGCTGCATTGATGCATTTCATCAGGGATTTGCAAAACTATTCACAGCTTTGGAGGCACAGCACTGGAGTGCCATGATCGATGGGAGAGGAATTCAATAACCACGCAATATTCATGAGCAATCCTGGGTAGTGGTTTGGGACAGGAACTGAGCAGAAGATAATGAGCTAAGGCAGTTGATTGGGTTTTCGTTTTAAAGTGGATTGGGATTTTTTTAAATGCTCTTGACAGTTAGAGCCTCACTTTTAAGTCTCATTCAAATAATGTTATTTTTGACAAAAGCATAATTTAACATGCTGCTGGGTAGTACTTCTGTCCTGTTCTGTGTAGGTATTTTACCTTGTAAAGAGAGGTAACATGCAAAAGTAGTTCATTATCACAAAATACCTCCTTTATTTATATACAATGATTTTATCAGGGTGACATTCCACTGATGGACAAAAATAATAAATACACACGGAAAATGTACACAAGATGGATAGTACTGCTTCAAGACAGAACACTGCTACAAAGCTTTGTTATCTGGAGTTATGTTATTCAGTGTTATCTGGAGTTATGTTATTTGTCCTTCCAAATACTGTCACAGCTTTGCACTGCTTACCTTAGCTGTCCTGTTAAGGAAGATACACATGCCTTCATAGGAACAAATTCCACTCTTCTCCTTCAGAGCCAGGACTGGTGTAGTACGGTGTGATCTTTCAGTCTTGGAATAAGAGGGTTTGCTCTTACAAACGGCTTCAGGGTGTGTCAGTCTGAACTCTTTTATTCTGCACTGTACATGTCTGGAAAATTGCTGCACCTCCTCAGCTGGGTATTCTCATTGCTTAGCACATTCCCTGCAGCCCCTGACAAGAATGTTACTGTGGGAACAGGGAAATGTCCAAAGCACACGATGTTCTGGCAAATCCCAGCTGGCAGGCAGCCCTCTGGGGTCACAACTAGCCAGATGTGATGTGGGCTGCTCTAAATCAGACCACTGGAAAGCTTGAAAGACTAAGAATTTTTTTGCTACATCCACTTACCCCCAGCAGATACTGGGGCAGCTGAGGTTAGAGGCTAACACAGTGCTGCTCAGCAATTTTGAGATGGAACATCGATCACTGGTTTGCATGGAGAATTAAATGGTACATTCTGTTTATTGACATGAGAGGCTATAGCAAAATGTGTTCTCCCATACACAAGAGGCAAAATTATGATGCTTAAAACATTTATTTAATCCACAGTTTCTATCACAAAAACAACGGGCTGGCAGCAATGGTGTTTACAGTTTTATTTAACTCAGAGTTGAATAAAACCGTTCTTGTGGGTGGCCATAAATAATGATGAAGTCACTATAATTAGAAGTAGATTATTTCTGAATCTTATAGCCAGGATAGGGGTCCTGTTGTGCTAGTTTGTTTATAAACAAAAAATAGAATATTCTTTCTGAGCATTTAATGGCAAAAAAGGACAAGACATGATGTGGAAAAATAACCAAACAGAAAGTGGAACAACTAAGTGAAAGTAATTGTATGAATGCAGGAGATGATCCTCACAGCCCTATGTTAATATTCTTTTTCTTGATCATAGGTGAAATTGTTATTATGAAAAAACAGCTTTTTAAACATGACTGTACTTTATATTTAAAGGAAATACTGTTGGAATGATTAAGTAGAATTTTATTAAATTTCCTTCAATACTGTTTGTTAATTGTTATGCAGACATTATTTGTATTATTTTTATATAATTATTTACTGTGTATTATCTGATTTGTTGAAACAGCCAAGATTTTTAATGTCTTTTATAATAATAAATAACTTGCTTTGAGTTGTTTAGTTTAGTTGTGTTTTAATGACAACCTTAGTCAAGTGGTGAAGAATAAATAGTAGATAACGATGATGAATGAAGTTGGGTATCACAGAAAATAGGTGTCTAATCCAGCTTCTGCTGAAATCCAGGAATAGATTGCTATTGACCATGATGAAAACAAATGGAGAAAAGATCTTTTGGTTCAAGTCACAAGTTTTATGAAAAATTAGCCTGCATAGTTAAGCCCACATAAACCCTCAGCGGTGAGGCACAGTATTACTATCATTTTTAGACTGGATAGAGGTTATTAGTTGGACAGTGGTTTATTTGTCTGAGAACAGAAGAGCTGTCTTTATATGTTATTGTATATGAGTAATTTAGAAAGACTTCAGTGGTCTTACGAAGGACAAAATAAACTATGACAGACTGTAGGTCTATCTAGATAAGGTATGACTGTATAGCATACTGTGTAAGTGAACCACTTGATAGTGAACTATATATTGCTTTTTTCACTTGTTGCCTAAAAATGCTGTAACAGTTCTCAGACAATAACTTTATAAAACAAGAGAACAAGAACAGAAAGTTAATAGGAAGGAATGGTTCTCTGACCTTCTGTGCTGTCTAGGAGTGTTGCTTATTTACAGAATGCAATGCTACTTATTTTGAATGCTGATGAGCTTGCCTTTTTCATACACAGCTGATAAAAGCATTCCGCTCAAGAACTTTGTGTGGATTGCAAATGTATCTTTAGTTGCATTATTCTATATCCTGAAAGAGAAGTAATTTAATACTATCTTGTTTTGTTTGCTGACCACTGTCTCTGAAACACTTTTACTTCTAGCTGGGAGACAAAGTATTTTCCTGTATATATCTACTTACTAACTAAAACTCTTGAAATTCAGTTTGAAAGAAAGCAATTTTTTATGTAAGTGACCTGTTTTCATGCTGAATTCTGCACCAGCTCTAAGAGAGAAGTTGAGGTAAGTGTTAACCAAAGGCTTTTTGACGAATGTGAGAAAATTAGTGGAAACAATAAAGACATGAAAAGCAAAGCCATGAAATGATAGACATAAAGAAAGCTCTTGATGAATCAAAATGCAAACAATATTTTAACGATTTAATAAGAAAGAAAGAAGAATACTTTAGACACATGCATTTGATGTATAACCCAGCCATGATGAAAGTTACTATGAACAAATGGAGGACATGGAAACTTGATAGAGAGAATAGATTATGCTAAACTTGTGTTTCTCCACACAGGAGGCCACCCAATAAGTGGTTTTGGACAGCTGAAGACAACACCTATGGGGCTCTAGACTGGAGAGGATGTGGAGATAAAAATGACAATAAAAACAGATATGGAAACTGAAGGAGAAAAGGCATACACAGAGGATGGAGTCTTGTGATCCTTTGTAGAAAGTAGGAAAGAAAGAGAAGGAGAATTGACAAAGATCTCATAAATGCAGATGAAAGTTGAGGCACAGTGAAAGTGGAGCAAGAACATCTAGATTCAGGTAGGAGGTGTGCTTCACTGTATCTGGAAGGACAGAAGACAAAGGAGAAGCCAGACTGGGCTGAGTGACGAATGAGGTCAGTGAGAAAGATTTCACTATGACTGTTCACGGCAGCTGTTGAAAAAACAGGTTAAAAGGATAGAAGCCAGAGGGGCTTTTGTGCCTTACTTTTTCACACAGTGTAGGAAAGCAATACACATTTCTGTCAAAAGTATGAAAAAACTAATGAGAGTGAAAGGTTAAGGAAAGGCAGAGAGAGTAATAGGACAGCAGGGAGGACGGTGTGGCTCACTCATGGTGGGACTTCGGGGGCAGTAACAAGTCCCACAGTTGCTGTGGCAGAGTGGAGGAGTAAGTTTAAAATGAATAGCTTTCCCTTCAAATATGCTCTCATCTCTCTAATGGCTTTGCTTTATAATATTGCTGATTACAGACAAACCTGTGCACAAGCCATAATCTCTTCTCCTGTTATGCATACAATGCAGGATGTGTTCCAGTGTTTTGTCCAACAGTTCTGTTAAAGGAAGACTCTGCTTTTTATTTTAAAGGACTCAGGATTCCAAGTCTTTGGACTGAGTGCCAAAACCAATTCATCAGGAAAGCTTTACAACTCAGCAATACAAAACCTGTTAGGATATAGATCACCCACAAGACAGTTTGAGGAGGAAATACGTAAAGCACTGGTTGACCTCAACATGATTAATGGATTTTAATGCATTGAACTCTGTTGCTTATAATGTGAATTTTATGCTGGCTCACTCATGGTTGTTTATTTTTATTTTTTGACGGAGGGGGAACCTCCATTTGTGAAACTTTCATTCATATAGAAGTTAATGACATTTTATGTATAATAGCAAAATATTTGCACTGAGAAACAACCATCCCAGCTGTATCTACTTCTTCTCAGCAGGCTGTTCCCTTCAAAGGTAGCCTTTAAAAAGTATAGACCTTACCTCTATCATGAAAGGATCATTTACGGGATGTGAAGCTCATTTACTGACCTAGAGAAATGAATGACATCTCTTCTATTACTACAAAGACATCCAGTATCAGCAGCTTGGGTTAAAGAATATTCTTAGTTGGAAGAGAATTCCAAGGATCATTGAGTCCAATTTCTGTCTCCACACAGGGTGACTTAAAAATTAAGCCATTGATTGAAGAGTGTTGTCAAAATGCTTCATGAACACTGATGGGCTTAAGGCCTGACCACTTCCCTGGGGAGCTTGTTCCAGTGCTTCACCACACACTCAGTGAAGAACTGTGTCTTAAGGAAGATGAAGTGATTTTATTTTTCCTGGGTTAGCATAGGCCCAGCAATTGTTGGGAGGCCTGATTAGGTGACGTGAGACTCATAGAGCCCCTTATGTGTGCATCAGAAAGTGAAAAAGTGTTATTAAAATTGCATTTAGTGCCATACATCTGAATGACATCTAGGGTTTCCATGCGTTCCTAGGTGTTCACAGTGATTTGCTTCATCTATCTGTACATAGTGGTTGAGTTCACCCTTCCCTCTGAGCCTGCTTACACCCAGGAGCTTGGTCCTGTCAACTGCAGGGTTCATATGGCCTGTAAGAAGTCACCAAACGATAAAAAGGGCTCTGTGATTAAGAGACTTGCCATCGTGCCTAATCCAATCATTCCTTGTGTTCCATGGTTTTGAGTCCTAACGCTTGGAGCATCATTTCCAATTACAGAGCACTGCCTTCGGGTTGCGTCAGGCTCTACGTTTAGAGGCACTTGGTCACCTGTACTTAGTGCATTGGATTTGCTCATGATTTGCTGTAGTTGACATGAACAGGGCTGAGCCAAGTTCGGCTGTCAGCAGATGGAATTTTGCTTTTCCTCTTTCCTTACAGGATGAGTCTCTGCAGCAGCTGGTAGATTGAGATCTGCCAGCCTGTAACTCCAGCACTCCAAAACTGTCCTGGATCATGCAGTGGCCATGTGCTTAGGGGTCTTGGTGCTGGGCACATTAGGTGTGGACATACCGTACAGCAGAGGAAGCGCCTCTGCTTGTGTTTTTTAAGCTGATTCTTTGTATTTTTGACAGGACTTATGAACTTCCAAAGCCAAAGGGCTCCTTGCCTTGTCCTAGTTTCAAGGAAGCCAAAGAGATTATAACTCTTTCTGGTCTTAGCTGCAAAAGGTTTATTCTCTCTTCGTGATACTGAGAAGAGAGAATGAACCAGAGGACTGTTGTTAGCCATACACTGTCATCTGAAGGGCTTTCAGAGATTTCTGCATCAGGTTAAGAAATTAAGGCTTCATCTTAATTCAATTCAGTTCAGTGTCACAACAGTGAAAAACAATAGCAGATTAAGCCTACCGTATTAGAAATGATCTAGTACTAGATGAAAAGGAGGAAGGTGACACCTGTTTCATAAGTGTGTGACTTTAACCTAGAGCTACAGTTTTGTCTGGTTGGCCCTTTATATAAACAAAAAGTCCAGATCCATTTCTGTAGCTCACACTACCCATTAATCTCCCAATAAGACAGTCTCCATATTTCACCTTTGCTCTGACTAGAGTTATTTGTTAATCCTGGGATAAATTTAAAAGAGCGAACATATTACACAAGGCTTATACCAGCTAGTTCAAGTCCTTTAGCAGCTGGTAACATTGCCTGTTCACTTAATGACAAAGAAAAAAGACATTTAAGAGCTATTTTGATTCTCCTTCCTACTTTTTTCTTCTTGAAAGTGTTAGACTCCAATACCTTTCTTCATATATGCATTGACACTTTTCATAATTGCTTAAGTGCAAGTTCAAAATTTACATATTTAAGCTCCTTAGAAACAAAGGTGTTTTTAGATACATTACTTAACATTTGGGAGGGTTTATTGCCTGCTCATTTCCTTATGGAAATCATGCCATTAGAATCTGAAAAGCAGTTAGCCACAGGAGCATCCGCTTGCTGTTCTGAGGTGGTAATTCAGAGCCGTGCCATTATGACACAGTATTGAAAAATACTAAACTTAATGTAGAAAAAAACACTGATCGTTTTTCTAGTAGCTGATACTGCTGTCATCACCGAAGCATTTCATACCTGTTTACCAACAAGCTATCTTAACCATGTGATCTACATTTTAAATATCAGACTTAATCAAGAAAGATATTTTATTATGCAGAAATATATATATGCTCTCAGTTGGCCAAGGCCAAAGAATGACCTTATCAGTGTTCTATCATACCTTGAGCAACTTGTTTTCCCTAGCGGAAAGGCAAAGCATGCAAGTCCCCAAATTCCTGAGTTTTACCACATCTTCTGCCATTCTTTCTGAAGATTTCACTGGACTGCATTTTCCTGTGTGAATGTGCGGCTGATGTCTAAAGAAAACATGTAGCACACAACATGGACACAAGAGGAACTGGTGAGTAATGCCAGTTTCAGCAAGCCAAGAAGATAATAGAGGTACTGAAACAAAAGGTCATGTTTCACCTGAGGTAATTGCCTTGTGATGTCAGTGTACAATGGGATGGTTTGGGGAGTGGCTAGGGAAGAGGGAGAGAGCATAAAGTATGGGTGAAGCCTTGAGGCTCATTTCAGGAGCTGGCAGGTGGTTAAGGCAAGTCACTGCTCTGTAGACCTCTGACACCAATCAAATATCTAGATTCTTCTCTTAGCAGTTCTGGAAATGACAGTTACACCTCATTAGATATATTCTGATTACACATTTCTTGTTGGAAAACAATAGAATGGAAAATTTATCTAAAGAACAAGGTTACTTTTAATAGTGCAATTTAAAGAAAATAACTTTTTTTTCCTGTTCAACAATTTCCTAAATGAAAGGGTTTTATTCTTTTGCTGACAATGCCAAATTGGTTTGTTTTGAAACTTTAATTGAGCTGTGAGGGGGGAAAAAACCCTGTGTTTTCAACAGGGAAACAGCAAACTGCATGAAGCATTCAACCAAACTATTATTTATTTATTAATGTCTTCAATGTCATGATTTTTCATCCTGTTTTGGATTGGATAGCCATTTTGTTGTCTGTGTGGAACACTTTGAGAAGACCAATGACTGTTTAGAGAGGTTCTGTTCTATTTGTACTTAGAGCTCCAGACTTTGTATATATTTGCTGCTTTCTGAAGCAAAGTAAATGAAAAACTTGAACTTTTCCTTTGAGTAGCCTAATGTGAATGGGGTAGAGTGACAGGTCTCATAGGTGAATGGACATTTTGATTTCCAGAATATTCCTTGTTTTCTTTGTTACAGTCATCAGAATACGTATGACCATAGTTTCATTTCTGGTATCCATTTGACACTGAAGGATGGATACAGTGGCATATTAAGGTAATGTTCCTTTGGAGTTAACAGAATGCCATGGTGACACCCGATACAAATCCTATCTACTTCTGGTTCAAATATGGCACTCAAGCAAGAGTTAAAACAATACCATTTGTTTCTTTCTCTCCTCCCTCACTGTTTCACAGTCTGAAGTTACCCAACTTCAGGGCCTGGGTTCTGTTCAGCCCTTGCAAAAATGAGTGGGTTACTGGCTGATGCCAGATTTATAAGTGTTAAGCGAAAGGTGTTTCTCTGAAGAGTTTGATCATGTGCCATGAAAAGTCACAGAAGTAGATTTCAGCCCTGGTTTAGAGCTGTAATTTCTGCAAAATACTGGGCTTTCTTTCTCTGTAAGTCTCCCATCTTAAGGTTGACCACTTTAACTATCAATTCAAAATGAAACTCTGGCTCACTGTGTTTGCTTCTGGAAAAGGGAAAGAAAAAGGAAAATAACTGAAACCTCAAATAGAGGATTCGCTTCCATTATTGAATTTTATAAGGTGATATGTGACATATAAAAGTCTGTATTGGTAGCCTGGGATCACCACATGCTTGTGTTTCTGCTCTCTCTCATCTGGAATGAGCTTGGACTATCTGTACTATGGTTTGGACTGGAGTTAGTTTTTCCCTTTCTCTTAAATTGGTGACTACAGGATGTGGCAGTTCTGATTGTACTGAAAATTGCTGTAATTGTTATCAGGCAATAAACATTCAATATATTTTTGTAAGATGAAGAGCTTAGTGGAAGTTTTCCAGTCTTTGAGAAAATAACTGGAAGCAAAATGGTAATGCTGCAAATTGAATTTGGGCTTTGAATACTGAGAAAGTTGGCCTGCCTTATTCTGTTAAAAACTGAAGATTACTGTAAAACTCATGGCAATGTGAGACATGTTCTCAGCAAAGAATGAATATAAATGTGTTTTTCACATAAAAACACATTGTAAGTAGTGCAGGAATGCGTTACTGTCATAAGCATAACTGCTGTACAAAAACCAGAACAGGAATGTGAATTAAATGTTCTTACAAAGGGCATAATTTTCCTTTTTTATTCTCTCCTAGGCCTTATATGGGCAATTTCTGCAAATGAACCTGCAATAGGAACTTTGTATTGTGCATTCACCTTTAAAACAACCTAAAGATAACGCTTGTATAATTTAGTTGAGAGTTCTTATTTATTACTCCAAATTTATAATACTTTTTAAAGTACTCCATATGTGTAGATGGGAGAGAAGATTCTTAAGTTGTTAACATTTGATCTCCTGTTATAATTAATCAGATTCAGAATGTAGCTTAAATAATGTGTTTATATAGTGTCATCTAAGAGTTTTACTTGCAGTCTTGCTTAGAAACTGTATTGAATTGGACTAAATATAGGTGCAGTCTTTTTCTCTTTGTATAAAACACATTTCCACCGGATATTTCTCTTACTTTATTTTAAGACTTGATGATTTTAGAAAAAGTAAAGCCAATTCAGAAATCCTGTAAGTATTTTATCAGCCTAGTAATGTCCGTAACTCGCTCACTACAAACATTACAGGATGCGAAATATGTTCTTGGATTAAGAAGCTCCCTTTTAAAATAAACAGGAGGAAACAGAGGAGAGACAGAAGAGTGTAACTTGTTTAACATTTAACAAGCATCTTGATCCTTTTTCTGGACTGATTGCCATGCTTTTGAAGAAAGAAGCAATTACATTAGATAGGAGTGTGGTTTTCTGGCACTGGGAGGTCGAGTGTATTTTGGTTCTTTATAGAAGCAGGAGTGTGAATGCATAGCCCTGCCTCTAGGGTGGTTTTTTTGATCATTTGTCTGAGTATATCTGGGAGAAGTTCAGACTTCACTGAAACCGGTGAGACCTTGCTCACTGCTTTTAGTGAGGCCTGGACTTTGTGAATGTTCAAGCTTTCAGTCACTGACCAGGTCCAGTGGAACAACATTTAAGCTTTTCTTTTTTACTACTGCAAGTTGCCTCATCCTGGACCTAGACTGCAAAATGACTCCCAAGAAATTTCCTTTCTGGAAAGTACATCATTGATGATCTTAGCATGGACTCTTGTTAGCTGACACACACCAAAATTTCTATGAAAGACTGGAAATCCAGTAATGAAGCCTGAACATTTGCTAGGTGGGGGATTTTTATTAGGCTGAGTCAGATCAAAGTGCTCTCTACTAAACCTTGGCCAACCAGTGGGAATCTTCTGCGTGGGATCCTGATGTTAAACAGAGCGCCTTGGTCCATATTGGTATCTCTGACAATGCTGCAACAAAACTAGCAGGGATAATGGATCCTGTAGGGGAGGAGATCTGAAAACTGTGGGTCTCTAAAAGAATGAGGGGTTGATTTGTATTACATCTGCAGAGAGAGACAGACATATACAGCATGCAAATTCACTCAGATTGTTCTGATGATGTTTGTCTCCAAAATCAAAGAATCACAGAATCACCAGATTGGAAAAGACCCACAGGATCATCGAGGCCAACCATAAATTAAGTCCTCTCATTAAGGACGTATCAGATATTAAACTGATAAGAACAGATACTACACATGATCTTAGCCAAAAGGCCGAGAAGCAATGTTTGAATGAAATGATTTACAGAAGTCAACTTTGAGATGTAGCAACTGAACACATGTATTTCAAAGCCTCAGTAGTGTTTAGATATAACCTTATTATTAACCTTATTAAGACCAGTGGATCTTGGGGTCCTTGATGCCTAATCTGTGTCTGAAAAAAATGGATCTGGGCACCAAAGACCTCTATCTACTGCTAAGCAAAGGTAAGAAGCAATTCAGTGCTCCTGTGCATTGTCTGCTTTTTGGAAGAGAAAACTTTGAATTCCAGGTAGGTGCCAGAAGCCACTCCAGACAATGAATAAGGATGCCTAAGTATGGGTTTGTGAAAGAAACTGAGAGATGGGCTTTTTGATTTGCTTACTAGGCTGTTGTTTGGTCTCTACCTGGGATTCCTAGTTAGGAGGTGATAATAGGGTCATACACAGGAGGCTGATGCTGGAGATACTTAGGAGGTGAAGATGACTTGAGATCAGGTGGGTTGGGCAGTGTTCTACTCACACAGACTGCTGACAACACTCATGCCAGTGCGCTGCCCCTGTTCAGTTTGTGTTCCATCTACTCATCGCTGGGCTGCTGGTTTTTTCAACTCTGACCTGGAGTTTGTGGAGTACTTTCTCTGAATTACTTTCAGGAGAACTAGGGTTGAATGAAAAATTAATTCCATAAATCCTTCACTTGTAATGCATCTTCAGTAGAAGAGGAAGTTGTCTTTGAGACAACTCAAATATCATAATTCTTCACAATGGTTGTATCCAGATTTCAAGTTACCCTCCTAACACAGTTATAAATCTGTTGCATGGCCATCTGGTGGTTACATATTAGGGTAATGTTCCAAAAATTTTCCACTAGTCACAGTATGTTCCATAACTTTGGGAGGTTATATAAAATATTGAAATTGATCTTAATCTCATTTTGTTCCCATGGAACATAAAGAAATAGGTGGTGATATGCAGTCTTACTGATAGTGCAGGAGAATTGAAAAAGTGAGCTTCCCTGGAGGTGTTTAAGTTACGGGTGGACGAGGTCCTGAGGGACATGGTTTTGTGGGAGTGGTTGGACTCGATGATCCAGTGGGTCTCTTCCAACCCGGTGATTCTGTGATTCTGTGATTCTGTGATTCTGTGATTTAAAGTTGTACTGAGTACAGGAAGAAGTAAAATACATTGGAAGTTGTGTTTTCTTTTTTCTTTTGAAAGAGCAGAGCTTTATTGTGGACACTAGCAGCCTATGGTTTTCAGTCACTACAAAACAATCAAAGATTATAGTTCTAGATGTTCTGAGTGTATGATATTGGATGCTTAAAATTTAAGCCTTCAAGCAGGCACATAATTCACCTCTGCTAACTTCCTCTCAAATTTGGTAATGTGTTTTGGGTTAAACATATTCAAACAATTTATGTGTCTGCATAAACTATACCAGCCTCTACTATGTGTTGCTGGTTTGTCACTCTGCCATTAAAGTCTCAAGTCTAATGCAGTAAATAGAAATGTTATTTTGACTTTCCTTAGTCTCTGTGCAGCTTACCAGCTTGCTGTGTGTCAGCCACGCAAGTAACTCTGTGACAGGTCAAGAGGAAAGCTGGCAACTTTACAGCTAGGACACCTCTCTGCAAATAACACAGGCTATTCCTACCTCTTTCCTGGATGACACTGGATTTCCAAAGTCCTTGCGACTCCTTTGGCTTTTATCCTTCTCTTCTGAGTTTCTGCCTGTGCTTTTGACTCCTTGGTTCCTCTGTTCCTTTACCTACAAGAAGCGACTAGGGGCAGATCTGCAAGAGAAGGCAAAGCACTGCTTGTGAGTGAACAGTGTGTTTCAGATAAAGGAGTGAAGGGTGTGAGGTGGCTCAAAGTATTAGTCCATAAGTGGTTTGTTGGAGCCAGGAAAATCCAGCTCGTCCAGACTGGCTCTGCTTTCCTTTCACCCCCTCCTGTGAGTAATGCAAGTTGTTTATTTCTTCATCCCTGCCCTTGCAGAGAACAACTAGGCGTTCATTTCTCTTCCCACCTCCTCTCCTAGGTCTCTCTTTGTTCCTTGAAGAAGTGGGAAAGGACAGGGAAGGGAAAAACTGCAAGGAAAAACACTTTCGCTCCTTTTCCTTGCTGGCTTAAAAGCCAGTGGAGGCAAAACTTCTTGAGCACAGGGAAAAGGAGGACACTGCGACAGATGCAGATAAACATCTTGCTGTCTGGGGCCTGTAGCCTGTCCCAGGACCTCTTCTTCAGACCCTGAGCAGTGACAGCCCCTTTGCTGCTGGATTAGATTCCTCTGCTGCTGCCTATACATTTCCTTGAAGTACCCCAACCAGAGACTTCAGCTAAGACCAGTTTTAAAACGATTTAGAACATTAACTTCTTTTTATTTTATACTTTTTTCTAGGCATTTCCTCCCTCTATTTTTAAATTTCTAAGTAATTACTCAAATAGATGTTCATTTGATAATCTAAAGAGAGGTTTGAAAAGAAATTAATTTCATTAAATAGGAAGATGCTATGTAATCTTCTAAGACATTCCAAGTTTTCTCCACATTCCAACTTTCCTCTACATTCCAAGTTTACTCTTAATATTTTACAGTCTTTTTACTATTTACTTTGTATCTCTTTCCTTGAAAGTGTTTGTTTTGGGGAGGTCAAAACAAAATTCTCCCTGTGTCTCTCATCAACTGTAAGATGAATGTATACAGTTGGAACAAGTTCCATTGAAGCTCTCATGCAGAATAAACAAAGTCCTGACTGAAGGCTTGACTCATGATAGATCTTTAATGACTATTGTAATGAAAAAGTAGTTAACATATTCTCCAAAAAAAGGGTGTAGCTTTGCTGTGGAGTCAGCAACACATCAAAATATGGGCAGCTGAGGGAGAGATTAAAAGTGCAAGGCTGATACAGAGACGATGGGTATTGCAAAGAACATTAGCAGCTCTGTGTTCATTAAAGAGGGCGGTGTAAGTGCACTTGGGAGGTCAAGCATGTCGTGGGGAATTTCTGATGTTATGGGGTCAGGCTCTTCAGGTGGTATCAGCCTACAGAAATGGGTATTACAGTAGGGTTTTGTAACTGTGCAGTCACCACTTAAGGTTTTTCAGGCTCTATCATACTACCCTGTGGTAATGCAACTTTGCCTCAAATGTTCCTGTGCTCTGGGGAATCTTGGAGATTGTTTTGCAAAGGGAGGTTTGGTATTTCTATAGATGGAGCTAGAGAGGAGGGAGATGCCTATGAAATGACTGTGCATCCTTAACAATGGAGATCTCTTTTTCACGGGCTTTTCTGCTAGTGTGACAGCGTAACACTTGGCAGCCATCTAACACTGCATGCTGCTCTTGTCATCATGTAGTGGAGCAGGAAAACTGCTGACATGGAGAAGTGCAGGCAAAATCAAGCATAATGATTCATGGCTTGGAAAACTATGTGTCCTGGGGAAAGATTAATCAAAACTGGCCCAGAGAGCTCAGGGATAGTAATATGTATGCATATTATAGTTACTGGGTGATAGAAAAATATCTGGATGAGTTGGGCCAGGTTCACAGATGCTGTTTTAGGAGGTACATTTTTTATTTTTCCTGTTAAAAAAAAGACCCTCTTGTAAAAGTCTAATCTCTCTGTGAGTGAGAGGCTAGAAAACCTGCCTTGTATAGCTTACAGACCTATGACATTCACACAGTTCTAAAAAGGGCTGAGTGGAAAGCCCTAGAAAATTATACTTTCAGTCCATTGCTTAGTGAGGGAAAGATGCTATGGGAGCTGTGGGACAAGATTATCAAAAGGAAATAAGACACCTCAGTCCTCAAAGAGTTCAAGTGTCTGAGATTGGTCTCATTCTCTGTGTCAATGAAAAATTAAAATTCTCATTTTAAATTTAGTTCTATACAATAATAGATTTTGGAAGGTGTGTATTTGGCTTTCTGTTGACCTAATCACCTTTGAGGTAAAGAAGATAGTGAGTGGTCTCGAAAATTTGGTACTAGTTTGAACAATAAGAGAGAAAACATCCTTTTACCTAATGGGAAAATATAAACTGATGATCTGAGAGGAAGGAATATTTTAATCTGAATATATCAGGGAAAGTATTGAATAAAATCATTCACTGAATATGACTAGAGAATACTTTTCCAAAGAAACGTCTGAATTTGTTGACCATTTTTAACTAGATGTAAGTGCCATTGTTTTCTCAAAATTATGAAGTTCCTGTCTATTGTGAGAAAACTAGAGCTAGGAAAAGCATTAGTACACCTATAGAAGGAAAATGTTTCAGCATGCATATCCTGGCCAAGCAACTGATGCACAGAATATTTGGAAACAAGCACGGTGTGTGCTGCCTTTTGCTTGACCTGAAGCTGATGGATATGGGAGGGATGGGGGCAGCGCGAATTGCAGGGAGGGGAATTTATCAAAGGAATATGTGAAAGGGGCTTGGGCTGTTGCAGTATGGAGGGTCTAATGATGCAAGCCACAAATCTGTAGGAAACCAGGCTTTATTAGTTCCACTGCTTTTGGAACAACTTGTTTAAACTTCCCTTGTAGGTAATTAACTTTCTAATGGCACTGTGAGATAGGCCACCTGCAGAACCCTTGGGCAGGGGGATTCACAAGCATGTACAGTTCAAAATAGGGCCTCATGGAAAACTAGGCAAAAGTGTGTTAGAATAATATTTACATTCAGTAGCATTAAGTACATCTGTTTGTTATTAGTGGGAGGCTGAGTGGGCTAAAAATCTTCCACAAGAGAGTGACCCAGCAGCAGAAGGCCAGGTACCTCAGACAGATTTTCTATAGCTACCAACAGAGATATTTTCAAAATCATGGCAAAATTTCCTTGTTAGCATCAATTTGAATACAAAGGAGATAAAATTTTGCCTATTGGAATATAGAAATGTGTCAGTTCTGTCCTTTTAGGTCTCTGATTTTATACTTATTTTCTCTGTTACTCCTGTGTTTACATGGCTATAAAGTTTTCATGCAAAACAAGGGAATGCAGCTCTGGGTGAAATCAGGGTAAGCCGAAGACAGTCAGCCTGTTTGAAAAAATCAAGGAAGTTAGTCTTACACTTAATAATTTTAAAATTCCCAAGAATATTATTAAATGTAAAAGTATTACTACCTCTGATTTATTAAAAAAAGACAGAACATGAGATTTTTATTTGTGTAATTCAGTTTAGTACTCCTTAACCTAACTTTGATGTCTGAAGATCATGCACATAATTGCTGACAAGGATTCTGGATTCTGATGTAGCTGTGATGATTTAAACTACCTGGAAATAATGTTTAACTTCAAGTGAACAAGCTATGGCATAAGTAAAATCAGAGTCCAGATCTTTCAATCCCTTTTCTTAGATGTATGCTATTAATGTATGTGTATGCATAAAATCGTATTAGGGAGATGGGCTATTCTTGTTTAGGGTTAGGGATTCCACTGACCTGGGATTCAGGCTATAGGGTTCAATTTCATGTTCTGCTGTGGATTAGTTCAGTTAAAAAATAAGTAACCATCTCCCTAACCTGTAACTATTATCTGTTTATCTGTATCCCTTTCATTATTCTGTTTAGATTTGTAAGAGCCTGAAGGACAAGGAAGAAAAGACATTCTGTATATGCATGTTTATACATAGCACACAGCATGTAAGACTGTGGAGGTTCCCCACCTTTGTGAATTAATTCTTTCAAACCTTAAGTTAAATTGGAGAGAGATTTCTAACCCTGTAAGCTGTTCTTGCAACCTGTTCTTTAACCACAGATTATTGTCTTTCCTTTAAATTATTAAAAATCTCTCCATCCAGCCCCACTGTAAGTTTCATCTAGCTTTCCCTTTAGAATCGCACTCATTGTCAAGAACTGTCTTGCTCTCTGGTCTAGTGTCTATCGTATCCAATCACTGGATGTCTGTATTAACTGGTATTTCGCCTTCCCTGGAGGTGTTTAAGGCACAGGTAGACGAGGTCCTTAGGGACATGGTTTAGTGTTTGATAGGAATGGTTGGACTCGATGATCCGATGGGTCTCTTCCAACCTGGTGATTCTATGATGCTATGATTCCTGACCAGTCTACCTCTTAAGTGCTCTTCAAGGTATAAATATGGTTAGAAATTATGTTACACCTTTGTCTTGTGCCCATACATTCTTGTGCTTTGTACTATTTGGAATGAAGGATCCTCAGGCTATTTTGTCTGCATGACATATTGAAAGCTGAATATAAATCATAGAACTCAGTTGTTCTGCTCAGCTACAGTCCCCCATATTCTTAGAATTCTCTAGGGTGTGTAAGATGGATCTGTGGGGCTGACAGGCATCATATAGAAGCCATGAAGGACTTTGTGTGGCCCTGGAAGGTTTTGTCATCCCCTACTGGAGTCTAGGGGTTACCCAAAGATATCTCTGGTGGCATTCAGCACTGTTACTTTCTTACCTCAATCATGCAAACCAATATTTATTAATTATTTTGCTTCCTACAGTTAAAACTTGCCTCACGGAAATCATCCCTGAAGAGAGGAAAAAAAAAAGTTCTTTTGATTTGACCAGATCTGGAAGGAATATATCTAATCTGTGCTTAATGAGAAATGAGCACTGGGAAGTGAAACATCTCCAAAAAAGTATTAACACAATAGCAACAGATGCAAAGAGCTGCATGTCTGGAGCTTAGCAGCAGAAGTAACCACCCTGTCATGAGAGTCAGAGTGTTGTTTTGTGGTTTAGGAAAAGCAAGTAGGTGTGACCAAAATGACTGTCCTTTGGGAAGATGGAGTCAAAGGGCACGTGCCTGAGAGCCACAAATATGAGCTACTCAGAAAACAAATAAAGAACTCTAAACTAAAATTTGCAAGTAACTGAAAAGGTCACCCTATGAAAAGCACAAAGAATAAAGTAAAAGGAGGTGATGAGGTGTGTTTGAAATAGTGTCTTCATCTTCTGTGTAAGTGCACCAGATGAGGAGCAATGTGGGTCAGTAGATTCCACACTGGATCCTCCAAGGTCCTTCAGTCTTCATGAGGGCTTGGGGCACAGCTGGTCATTTAATGATTAGTAATGTGGGTGGGTAATGTGTTCAAAATGTGTTAAGTTTTAGAGCTGTGCTATTTAAACAGTGCAGAATGGCAAGACTTTGAAAAAAAATCTTAACATTTTATAAGCTGTGTAGCTGCCTGAAAAAAGGAAGCAAAAAAAAAAGGGAGACCACCTACTTACCACCTGAAAGTAAGACAAGCATTTCTTAAACTCAAATGCAAGCAGTGAGTCACCCTTTTGCTTCTATAAATTTTTGTGTAGTGTTTTTCTATTGAAAGTCATTTGGTTTCAGAAAGGTATGGATCTGATTCTCTGCTTTCTTGTACTAACTCATCTTAATAGAAAATGGAGAGATTACCCATTCAAGGATTTACTCCAAGGACTTACTCCCCTCTGTCTTCCTGCCAGCTGAAACTTCCTGCTGTAATAATATGCTCTCTAATTCCAGTACTACCACTTGTTTACTATAAACCCTTTTCATGCTCACATGAAAGCTGATGACTCCGCTAAAATTGCTCATCAGTTTTCAAAACAAGTTTTATATAAATATGGTGAACTGTGTTCTATTCAGACCTACCATGTGTGCTGTAGTATGGTTTCCTTTCAGTGTGCTAGTTTCCTTTTTTATTTCCAACTTTTCTTTTCCTTTTATTTTTTTTGTTTTTGTTTTCAGTCAGTTACAACTATTTCGATGAGTCTCATTTTGTTATGTGTGGCCACTTACCTGTTGCAAACCACTTATTGGCTTCCACATGTTGTTAAATTGTGTTTGGAAGAGGGGATTAAGTTACTGTTTCTAGCTGTGAGTTTGTTTGGTCACTTGGACACGTTCATTGGCATGTGAGATCCTAGAGTCCATACAAAACCTTCCAACTGGAGATTTTCTATTTTCTTTCTTCACTGTGGGGGACCTCACACAGGCTTCCCCTGTGAGTTCTGCTGCAGAAACACATGTAGCATCACAGCTTTACTAGAGCAAAGTGAATTCTCTTCAACACAGCTCCTGGTATTCACTGCCTTTGGGATATTACTTGAGCTGCCTCCCTCCAGAGGTTAAAAGAGAAATAGGAACTGTGAAAAATCTTGATGTCCTTTGTGGAAAACATTTCTTGAATAATTTCTGGCAAATTTGATTCATTGAGTGAAGGCCATCCTTGCTTTCATTTGAGTTAAAACTGAGGAACTGGGAACTCAAATAAGGTGTTTAGCTATGAGTGACCAAAAGAACCCTAGTTTCCAGAAGTATTTTTAATGCATATTCCCTATTAGAATAATTTCCTACTAGTTACTGTACTACTTTGAGAATGAAAGTATTGTAAGCATATACTAGGTCATGTTTTGGTCAAATCTGTTTCCTTGTGACTGCTGTGACTGCTCTAGATTTTACTCTTCTCTATCAGCTTTTCGCTGATGCCTTCATATGACCATTTATTGTACTTATGTGTGTTTGGGGAAGACGAATGTTCTTGTGAGTCTTAGAGGTTCATAGAAATAAATAACATGCAGTAAGTGTGATATTTACATTATATAGCTCTGTTTAATAGGCTTTGGGCATAGCTTTGGAAGTAAGAGTTAAGGCAGAGATGATGAATGTGTTTGACTTGCTTGATTATTTCAAACCAAGCAACTATACCTAAGCAACACAGAAAAGAGAAGACAACTGTCTGGTCCTCACTCCCAGTGGTGTTTTGCATGTGTTATACACCTCAAGTATCAGCAGCATGGCCATGTGCTACAGTAGGAGAACCAATCTCATAGACAAGGTTAGCATTATATGCAACTTGAAGTCATGTATGTTTGTATTTTCTTGCCTGTTTCAATTTGACTACTTTTCTGGGTTTTCTACAATTATGTTGTTTTAATGAAGTGGGAAGATACATTAATTTTTTTGCATGACATTGCATGAGAACCTCTAGTAATGGAATTACCAAAAAAAACAAACCCAAAAGAAGCTACTCTTTTCTTTACAAATGTTGTATGTAATAGAGCAATAAATGGATGCTAATGAAATGGACCAGTACATTAAGTCTCTTCTCAAGTGGTAAAACATCTGAATACTTATAGTAGCATTTTGTCTGAAGAGCTGGATGTGATTTGATGGAATTTGCAGTGACTTCCTGAAACCACTGGGCATCCAAATAACCAAACAAGCATGTCATGATCTTAAAGGTAACTTACACATCTAGGACTGTGTATGTAGAGGCAATTACTTGGGGGAATGCATGGAGGAAAACAGCGTAATGTCTACTAGGCGGCCAACAAACTTGAATTATTTCTTTCTGTTTTGCTCATCCAGGAAGTTACCCAACTATTTTTAAATACTAATCCATGAACATAGTGACACTTAAGGCTCTTTCTTGAGGAAAAAGAAGGACAGCAAAAGACTTAAAATACCTTGAAATATCCTACCCATGTATATTTCTTGCTGCCTCTTTCTTCCTGTCAGAGGGTTTACATTTTTTTTCCAGCCTAAAGGCAGGCATCCAGGAGTCCTTTCCAGAAGTCCTGCTCTTTAAAAGGTGTAGCGAGAAGGCAATCACTGAGTCTTTCACTCAACTGCTTTTGCCTCTGACATATGATCTCTCTTTTGGCAAGTTCCTAGGAAGTTTACTAATACTTAGAGATGGTGATGATTGTCAGAAGATGGCATTCTGTCACTAGAGTTGTCACTACTCTCTGCAGTACTAGATCATGAGGAAACACAGGTGTATGAACTGTTCTCTATCAGCTATACTTTCCAAGTGGAAAAATTAAGATTTAAAGATTTGATCTGTTAAAGGTTTTCCACAGAATCTGCTGCTTCTATTTATCATTTTAAAAGAAAGCTGAGAGGCCTAGTTAAATCCCTGGGCTTTAATGTGGGAAATGAAGGTTCATTTTCTAACTCTACCACAGATAGCATATGGGATTTTGAACAAGTTACTCAAAACTTGATCATATAGTATTAACTGTGTTTAACATGTATTTTTCAAGGTTGGGTCTTGAACTTGTACAGCTCATAGAGCTAATGAAATTCTGTTTTCAAGAATTACCTGAAATTAAAGAAAAGACAATTATAAAATGAAAAAATCTGTATGGTAAATAATTTCCCTGTTACCCAATATGTATGCAATATCTTTGTAGCAAACTAATAAACAGCTACGTGCTGATAAAGGGGAATTGCAAAACTAAATGGAAAGGCCAAGTGAAAGCAGGAGAGGAAAGAGATAGAAAAGAGGAATCAGACAAAAAGACAATAAATGATAGAGATGTGGGCTGGTCACATTTGTCTCTAGTACTGGAGTTTAATTTTCTTTACATTTATATGGCTGATGCCCAGGGTGGAAGGCAGCCCATCCTTTGCTCTGTGTGGTCAGAATGTCCCTGCCCTGTTCTGAGGACTGATTTACATTTCTTTCACTGTTTAATTTCTGGGGATGAGCAGGGTGTTATCCTTGTTGTGCTCATGAGAGATTCAAATTTGCATTAAGCACCCTTGTATCTAGTGATTAGTGAATATTTGGATATAAAACCCAGGATACGAGACTCTTAATTTCTTTTACTGTCAAATTCTTGGATTTCTCTCAAAAAAATAACCCACCAAAACCTAACCAAAAATCAAGAGCAAAACTGGAGGACCTTCCCAGGACATGTGTAGAGGTTTATCTGTATCTTTCTCATAGCACTGCCATTCAGGGAAGAGCTTAAACTGTACACTCTTTTCAACACTCCAGAGACACTATTTTTAGTGATAGCTTGGTTTGTCTGGGCTCTTTCTCATTGGTTACTGAATGAATTGTGGAGAATAATTAGCTGGGAATTTCCTGAATCCTCTCAGTACTTCAAGAGTGCTAGCTAATGTCAAAATGTCTTGACTGAAAGTAAGCCCTACTCAGCAGATGTTTCTGATGTACCACATTGTCATCATTCCTTTGTGCCAGGCTTTCACCCTCTAGGATCTGAAATGGGAAACTGCCCCATTAAGACCTCACTTGGAGACAGTCGTGAAGACACTCTCCACCCAGTCCCCATATTCCAGTGCAAATCTGTACATCTGAATTATGGCATACACTATCAGGCATGACAAGGGAATCTGTTGACTCCTAGAAGAATAGTCTTTAGCACAACAATGATCCCACAACCTCAAAAGGTAAGATGAAATCATTACTGCTTTTCAAGCGTTCTTATTAGAAATGCTTAGGTAGTCTGAAATATGTGAGAGTTAAAATATCAAAGACTTAAGAATTTTCTGGTGAAAAATATTACATTAGAAAATTGCAGCCTATGGAAACAGAAGCAGTCTGGGAGAAAAACACAGTATAGCTAAATCTCCTAATGTGAATTATTTTAAGGAAAATTTCTGTAACTGTTGAAATGTGTTTCTGGAAGCAATTTTTTTCAGAAAATATTTTATTACACAATTTTAATGTATACTATTTCTTAAACATTCTCTTGATCTGAATTTTTGTTCTGATTTGGAAAATAAATCAAAATATTGAAAAACTTTTATGGAATAACAAAACATAATTAATAGAGTTGTCTTGAAGGTGCAGGCTTGAAGGTAAAAGAATGTTTCTTTCAAGTAGGTTGAATCATCATGTTAGAATTCTTAATGCATATATGATAGTTTTCCAGCCTGTCCAGGTCCCTCTGGATGACATCCTGTCCTTGATGTCCAGCATCCAGGAGACTGGAGATGTTCTCTGTGTCATGTATCCATGGCCGAATGTACCCGAAAAATATGTATTTGATAAGGACACCAAGTATTACTTATTTTTATGAAATTCACATCACCACTACCAATATTGATAAGGAGGAACTTAAAAATATTTCAGTTTTTAGTGGAATATGAACTATAAAAATATGACTTCTTTTCCTTCCCGTGTGATGAGGGCCATCAGGACCAGTCCAGCACTGCAAAAACTAGTTGATATTTCTGTTTAAGAAGCAAAGTAAATAAAACACAATCCCTGTTGTATATACCTCTGCCATTTTCCCTTGGAAGGCTCCTAATTGGACAGAGGTGCCCTCTGTCCATGCACAGAGCCCAGTGACCAAACACACATGGGAAATTAATTCCAGCAGACTTTATAGCCACCTCTGCACAATAACAATAAATAATGAAATAAATGCAGGGCACTTTCACTGGTTGGTTCTCAAAGCAGTCTACAGACCACTTAAACAGTAGCGCATTGATTTTTCTCACCCTTGGAATACAGTGATCCTGTGTCAAAACATGGCTGCCATTTAAAAGCACACAGAAAAATTACACAGCTTTTAGGACAGGAGTTAATAGTCATGGTAAAAACTACACAATATTTTTAAGGATGTAAAACGTAAGTGTTATTCAATATGAACTACTACTTTTTTGATGTATGTATGATTTTGATGTATGCAATTTTAGAGTGAGAAAAGTTTTTTGCAGAAAATTGGGAAAAAATGCAGAAAATATTACCAACCCTTAGTCACTTAGCCAGGAGGCTTCTCTTTTGTAGTTACCTTCCTTTTAATTTTATTTTTAGCTCTGGACTACTTATATCATGCGTAGCCTACAATGTAATCAATACCAATAGAATAACCTGGCCAAAGCTTGGAAAGTGATTGCAGTGTTGTTGGCGAGATCTGTTAAGTTTATTGATCTAATTAAATACCAGTAGCAAAGAAAAAGAACATGGGAACTTCAGATCCCACAGGAAATAACCTGATTGCCAGCTATGCTTGAACAGTCTGCATTGAAGCCTGTGCTTTCAGGGCTCAGCTGCTCTTGGTGCCTAAGCCAGGCTGATGGAAGTCATCTAGGTATGCCTCTCAATGCTGTGACCATGCCTGTGAGCACACTGTGCAACCTATTGCTTCTCCTCTAAGGTGGTTTTGAATGCGTCACAGATAGTGTTGAACTCCTTTACAGATGTTACCACAAGCTGTCAGCCCTTCTCCAGGAGCTTGGAGCTTCCATTTGAAAGGCCTCATTCAGTTTGTCTTCTTTGATCCAAAAGTATTTGTTTGCATTTGCTCAGATTAAATGCAGGTGTTTTTTACTTGAAAATCCTAGTGTTGTTTGATTCTTCCACGTCTATCTTAATATTTCTTTTCAGTGAGGCCAGAGATGCAGTGATATTTTCTTAGGTTTTATTTCTCTTTTCCATGTGTATATGTGTGCACAACTACCCCAGTTATTCAGTTTATAGGAAGATGTCCCGGTTCAGTTTTCAAAATTCTCCTGCAAATAGTAACTTAAAACCTTTCCTAGCTCTGAAATCCTGAATTATAAATTTGTACTTGAGTACTTTGAGTTTTCTAGTAGCAAGTTGCCTCACACCACCATGTTTTCCATTATCTCCTCCCTTATTTATAAGAAACCAATAGAAAAAGCTTAACAAAATTGACTATGTTTTTATTATTTAAAAAACAAGGGGGTGAGAGTGTCAAAGATTGACCAGTCTTTCTTTTTTCCCCTCTCTGCTCATAATTTCCCTAAGCCTTGAAAGACTATCCTTGATAATGAGTACTGTATCACTGAACATTAAGAAGTAACACGTTTCAGACTCTTATTTCAGATAAAATTGCAAGATATTATTGACTTCCATTTCCAGCAGTTTAAAGATGCAAGGTTTGGGTGCTTTTTTTTTTTCCATGGTAAGCTCTAATGACACACTGTTAAGAGTGGATACTGTGTGTTCAGTAGTGAGGAATGAAGCTCTAAAGGTCTGGAAATTTGGAAAAGTTTAGATGCCTCAAAATGCTTGGATTCCTCTCAAAATTTGCACTAAGCTGTATAAATCTACCACCCAGCTGTCGTCCTCTGAGGAATTAGCAAAAAAAGTGTATTTAAAAGACAAATAATTTGGCTGATGGAGAGAAATATGCTAGCAATATTTTTTTTGATTCACATTTGAAAGTAGAATAATTATTCCATTGCAGTCAGAAGTCAGGGCTGCAAAGTAGGTTCTTTGCAGCAAACTTACAAAAGCCTTTTTCTTTCTGCAGGCTTTTAGCCACACCACTGCGGGCTGTGATCTTGTCAGTTCTCATAAACTGGTAACACCAATGGTAACAAAATACTTTTCCTAGTTATAGGATGTACATTTCCATGAGCTGGTTCAGTTCATCTTATATATGAAGTGTGTTTTTTTCTTTTTTGGAACACTAAGCAGTATTCTCACAGTTGATTCAAAACCCCACTGGGGACAGGCATAGCCTGGAGTGCTGGTAACACCTTTCTCTGTAGCTGTCCTGGTAAGGCAAGCTAGCTAAATGAGACAGGATCAGGCCCAAAGCATGTAAATGGGCTGGTAATTCATGGTACAAGATTTTGCGTCTTCTGCAATGCAACCTAGCATATGGGGTAATAACACATGAAAAGAGAAAACAAAATGTGAACTCTCTCTCCTTTGCTATACAAGCAATTATCATTTTGGTGGATTTAAAAGGGCTTTACAGCCTAGCTTATTTATACAATGTGTTAATGTGTGTTACTTCTCCCAGTACTGCAAGCCAGCCACTTAGGAACCGAAACATGGCATCAGTTCAACAGCCATACAGCAGCAAACTGCACGATGGCAGGCACTGAACACAGCAAACATCTCCAGCTGAAACAGTCCAGAGAACGACCGGAGGGGGAATATGAATTGCACAGTGTGTATTTAGGTAGGTTAGTGATTGCTGATTGGGATGAGCTTGATCCTGAGTCTCAGTTAGAAGATGGCACTGCTAATGCTATGGCATTCGCTGTAGTGTGGCAGTGTATTGTTGTTAACTCAAAGGGAAAGAAACTTTTGAATATATTGCCAGCACTATTAGCAAGAGCAAATAAGTTTTCTCCTGTTAAATGCACCTTGCAGACAGAAGTAGAGCTCAACATCTGAGTTCCTCTGTCAACTCTACTTTAATATTGTAATAATTCAATTAGTAATATTTCTTTGAATAGGTAGGTTATTAGAGAGAGACCAATTTACTGCACTGCAGCAATGGGTCTCTCTTCATGTGAAAGCAAAGCGTTATGAATGCAAAAGACTTCTTGCTAACACCGTTGAGAGGATGGAAGTTCTGGTGGGAAAACTTCCAAGTGAAACTTTGGCTTCACTCAGCTGGAGTGGCACAGTATCCACACTAACAGCACCTTCCCCACCCCTCAGCCCCACTCCTTTTTCTTTTTTTTTTTTTTAACCACAAACTTCCCTGTGTCACAGCTCTCTGCAAATATTTCCCATGTGTCAGCTGGCTGATCCAATAATCACTTAGGGCTGAAGTGTAAATTGCACAAGCAGCAGCATACACAGAAATATCTGAGTGGTACAATTCTGTGATTTGTTGAGGTTTAACTATGATGACTTGAGCTGATTTTTAATTAAAAGCTTTCTTTTAATAGCTGCACAGATTCAGTGGTAGAAGAGTTATTATTCTTTTTTCTGCTTTACCTCTAGCCAATGTAGAATGTCTTGCTTGTGTTTTCATGGTACCTCTCTGGCTGTTTGCTTTCTCCATTTGCTTTCATTTCTACCCGGTATTCTGTCATTACACCATGAATTAGGTTCTTTGGATAAGAACTGTCTTTTTTTGAACATCTAGAATGTGCATGGCATTTTATGAACAAATTAATTAATAGCGTATACTATTATTTGTTTCATATCTGTAATACTGCTCTTGAGAATTTGACTGTAATGTTTTAGACAGGGTAATAGCCAGAGAGTGTTTTGATTATAGGGAATTCTGGGAAGCTTTAAATTAATCTTTTCCTTCAAGGTGGTAGGAGTGCACTCCTCAGCTCAACACTGGCTGAATATTTACTGACGTTCATGGGAGGCAGAAGAAATATAATGGTACAGATCCCCTGCTTCTAACTTCACAGCGGACAGGATTAAAAACTCTTGCTGATGGAGTCACCTTCTCCTGGCTTGTCACTGGTCTTAGTGTTTCTCTCTCTGCACACATAAAGATTTAAAAGTATCTTTGCAAACACTTTTACCAACCAGTCTTTACACTGGCTGTAACAGTTCCAATGCAAGACTTATGGTTACCCTTTCCGTCTTGTTTTCCTTTCTTCGTTTTCCTATTTTTCTTGGGTATGTACTTCCTATTTCTTTTATTGTGTCTTACTTTGCCTCCCTTTATTTAGTTTATTTTTCTCCTATTTTGCTCTTTTATTCCTCAATATTTTTTCTTTGTTGTATAGTTGCTTGCATGGATGCTGAATGCTGTTGAAAAACAGTGTAAAAACATTTTCTACATCAGAGATTTATAAGACTCATTTGTCCTTTCTCCCCAGCTTATGTTGATTCTCTCTTTCATAGCTGTGCTGGTAGTAAAAGCCCATATTGTCCCCTGACCAACACTGTGAATGAATGTAGCTTACAGTATGAGCAGATTCTGTCACACGCACTGAAGTGCTTCTTGGGATAGAGCTGGCAATAAAGAGGTTGTAAATGTTACATTTGATTTGTATTGCTTTGCTGCCATTTTTACGATTTTTAATTTTCCTCTTTCCTTTTTTTTGTTTGTTTCTGGAAGTGAAAATGTTGCAAATTCCCTTCCATGGTTTTGGACAATGTTTTTACCTAATTAGATAAAATAATCAGTTGTTAAAGACAGGCTCTGGACTCATCCTCAGAGTTTAGAAGGCTAAAAAACTCAAGCCTAAGAAGGAACTTGGTAGAATTTTGACATTATCAGTCATATTTAATATTAATTGGCTGAGTACGCCCCTGGCAAGAACAGTCACCAATATGGATCACTACGTGAAGTGAATATTTGAGTAATAAGTAGGTTCCTGTAACCTTTCCTCCTCTGGGTGGCTGCCACAATCCAAGGAGCTAGAAGAATTGTCTTAGCTAAGGATCACTTAAGGCAAGTTGGCTGGTACCTGTAGACAACCCTTGTTCTGTGCATCCCCAGGAAGATTTCTGAGTTGCCCTAGAGTTTTTTTTAGAGGTGACTCTGAGTTCAGGGGAACTTTAAAGTATTGGGAGAAGTGGAAATGTCGTGTGATTTTTCCCTTGGGTAGAGAGGAGTTCTCACAGAGAACAGTAGTCTTTGATCTCACATAAAGGTGCAAATCTCATCTCCCTGCATCCACTGGAATTAAACTGGCCTTAGGTGATCTTTTTAAAAGTTTCTGTAACAACTCAGTAGAAATCACAAAGGAAAATAAAATTCTTGCTGCCTTCAGTTGCAAGTGGAAGAAGTAGAATCACAGAGTGAGGATGGTTTGGGTTGGAAGGGACTTTCAGAATTATTTACTGTAGTAATTATTTCTGGGAGTTCAGAATAATATTAGGGTCTTATTTTTCTGGCAAAAACCTTCAGAGATAAAAATGGCTCTTGCCACACTGGTACAGTGGCAACCACTGCAAAGCAAAGTGTTCCCTTGAGATGTGAAACTCAGCAGTTTCCCACTGAGTGCTGGACCAGCTGTGGAAGGAGGAGGAATAAAGGGTGATACAAGTTAGATTTATGTTGATGTATGAGGTGAATGTAGTTTTTTTGCTTAGAAGTTGCTAGAAGGTTGTGGTATTTTACCAACTGAGATTTATACATCTGAAAATGAACCTCCAAATGGGAACATTTCCAAAGTCTAATAAAGCAGATCTATGCTCATATACTGACCTTGGCAAGACTGCAGGTAAGTTCCACAACTGCTACCACCTTATAAACACCAAGATGGGTTATATAGAAAAAACTATAGAGGCTCTATTTAGAGACTTATGGTAGCAAGTAGGCAGAAAAACTTAAAAACCACCAACTTAATTTATTGAGGGTCTCAACAGGAATACATAGGAAAAATTTCTGTCTTCCATTGCAAATATTCCCTTAGCAACCCAATCTGCCCATGGAGAGTACCCAGAATTTAAGGCAGGGGGTGAGGGGCAACCATATTAAACCTATTTGGTAATACCATTAAAAACAAACTTAAAGGATGAACATGAACCTGAATCTGTATTTTAACTGATTAGCTCAGCAAGGAAGCATATTTCTGAAAGTTTTTCAAGCTGTACTTTACCATTTATGTAACTGTATGTCATGGTAGTAGACAACGCAAGAGAACACTCACTGGAGTTTAGGTGTTTTTTAAAGCTTTCCAACCTGTCTCTGGATTTCATAAAAGTTCTTTTTGTGGACCTGAGTCAGGAAAACACAGGTGAGCTCATGAAGTTGTTCCTAGCTCCAACTAAAATGCAAGTAATGCCATTTTAGGGTTCAAGGGTCTCTGCTTTCAGAGAGGCAGAGTGTGCCAGAAAAAAGCCAAACAACCAAACCACAGGCCAGAAGTGGAGTTTGGACCACTCCAGGACACAGATTAGAGGAATTTCAGGCAGTGGCTACTCCTACCAGCATCCTTGCATCTTTCCAGTGCACCAGGGCACCATGGCTCTGCCTCTGCTGACTTTCTGCCACTTCTGAACTCCAGGCCAATTTACGCTGCCTTCACCATAACTGAGCAGCATAAAGAGACCGCAGTGAGTGATGGAATTATTTACATATATAACTCCAGAAAGCAACAGGAATCACAGTCTTCACACCCATTTGTAATAATTTTGTATTAAAACATCATTAGGTTTATCACTAAATCATTTTTAGGAATGTGTATCTTTCTTGCATTGCCTTTCCAGGATCAGAAGAAAGACAAATAATATTTTACAGTAGTCCGAAAAATATGATGTTCTGAATTTTGTTATATCTTGTAATCTGTTGTGTTTTTAGACTTTGTAAACCCAAGATGAACCTATACATGTGGTATGTTTCAATGTGAAATGCACTAAAAAGGGCTCTTCTAAATAGTGTAGTACTGGTAAAGGGTCATGCAGCTTTCTGCAGTAATAAACCAGAAGAGCTACTCCCTTCATGGCCTTTCAAGTTCTGTTTGCCCCAGAGATGTATAATATTTTAGCATGGATTAGAGGCCCAAATGCAGTATTTTTTTTACATTATATAACTACTATATATTTTTTCTTGATTTTCCCTTATTGTTTTTCTAAAAGGTATTTGTGTTATATTTTTAATTTAGTAAAATGTGCAAGAGATGATTGTTGTTCAGCTTAGAAGTCTATCTTGTATTACTCCAACAATCTGGTTCACACTCTAGGGCTGAGTTTAGTTTCTAGGAGTATATTTCATTATGCAAAAATGATTTGAGTTGTGGAGCCTTGCCAGTACTACTCATAAAGTGGACTCTCACCTAACATAAACTTTTAGGGTTTATCCTACATCTGCAGTTCATGATTTGTGGAAAACACAGCCCATGTCCTGGGGGATGTATGGAACTCTCAGCTGGTTTCATTAAAGTAGATCTCCAAAACACAACTGGAAACTTAGTTTTGTCCATTTTGAGCAATGATTTTGCGATGATTTTGGCTCTTCTAGCAGCAATTTTTTGAAATCGTGGAATTTATACTTGATTATATTAATAGGAAAAGAAAAGGTCATATTTTTTCTTCCAAGAGTCATATTATTTCTTTTGTAATGGAAGCATCATTCAACAGATATTGATCCCTCTCCTCTGGTTATAAGGACTGGTCTTCCAGCTACATGAAACAGTTCCTGGCACAGAAAACAGGAACATTTTGCATTTAAATGTAATTGCTTTCTCTTAAAAACAGAGAACACTACCAAAGAGTTATGTGTGGACCCCATACCTTTTACCAGAAAAGACTGAACTGTGCTTTTATCTTTTTCTTTTTCTTAATTTTTATTTAAGTAGTATTTTTTTTGTAGCCAACTTTTAGTAGGAGATCTCACTTTACTTCAGTACTTACTTGGGTCTTGCTGACTGTATTGACTTTGTATTTTGGGACTCAGACCTGCACTCAGCCTCAGACTTGTATTTTGTCCAAACTGTGTGAATGTGAGCCTATAAATTGGTATGGTTTTAATAAGCTTCAGTGAATACCAGAAGAGGTATCCTGGGGCCATGATATGTATCAGTATGCATCTGAGTTTGTCCCTCTCTGGAGGGAACCTGCCAGGTGCATCACAGTCACAGCTCTCTGGTGGTGCTCTCCCATCGTTCATGACAGACAGATAAGGTAAATGGAAGATCCTCCTACAAGACTATTAGAGAAGTAAATGGGATATTTAAGCAACATGTGCCAAAGCTGACCTCATAACACAGAGGCTGCAGTGCCCTGAACAACAGCTTGGCAATTTGAATACTCGAAGACAGACCAGGTTGTATTTCAGGCTTTAGTACATTTTTATATACATGCTTTCCTAATATGTAACACAAAAAATTCCCTTTATAAGCAGCAGGACTCTTTTGTGCAGAGTAGAGGGAACTGAAGGCTTTAATACTATGTCTGTCTCAATTTTTGTGATTTATGTAATTTCTATTTACTCTCTGCTATATTTTTTTTCTCAAGAATTGGATGAAGAAAAGCTTCAGTTTTTGTCTTTCTCTGTCTTGATGGTATTTTGCCACAGTATTATATTACTACCTCATTATTAATATTTGCACATTATTTCCTCTCACTTCTGCAAAATCCATGGTTCTTGATCAGAACTGAATTTTATACATCTACTGTTATATTCTTTTCCTAAAAGATTTAAATCAGTGAGACATAGCGTTTTGTCAACAACTGATTTTGTAGATTAGTCTGAATTTACTCCTAGAATACACACATAAAGGACCAGTGACTTCGAACTGTGTGGCTCACTATACTGTGCAATACAGAACAGCATAGATTAGCTTTTGTGCAGATACTTCTGCTGTAGACATCTGTGGTTATTATTCTAATGATGTAGAATATACAAATTCTGCATTGCTAGACTGAATATTTGACGCCTTGGATGCCATAGATATTGTTATTCCCGTCACTTTTCTCACTTGTCTTCTTGATACAGTACAAAATCTTTAGACATGTTTTAATGCAATGTCTATATAAATACAGTTTCACCTTGGGAGACAGGTACTCTAAAACTGAGGAGGCTATTTACTCGTTTCCTTGGAAATCAGGGAAGCAGTCTTTGTCTTGAAGGGTGCATCTACATTAGTAATTTAGAGTGGTTTTGGTGCAGAAAGCCACTTTCCTAGAGGTAATGTGTGTAATGAAGTTTGTACTAAATACCGAAACTCATCAGTCTGTGACAAGGCAGCGTACCATGACTTATATCACTTGTACTATACCTACAGAAATCATACATAGATCAAACACAAAGTTTATAAACTTTAGTGAGAGCTAAGTAATTCACTGATAATGAAAAATTAAAGTCACTGACAGAGTGGACTGAAAACTCTTGTCAACACTTATGAATGAAGTATAGGATATCTTGGTGAAACCATTTAATAATCTGCAACACTACACTCTTCGGAGAAAAATATGTTTTTCCCATTTTAATTTATCTGAAATGTCACATCTCACTGTTCCTAATCTTTCTGATGAAATTGTTTTGTTAGAGATTAGAAACAAGACATTTGAAGTGGCTAATAAAGGCTCATGTATGAAAACAAAAAAAGGCAGGTTGAAGCTGTGGATCTGTCAGAAAGTTCAGACCCCTGAGTGGAAAGCTGCTACTCAAACTTTCAGGATTTTTTGTCCTGTCCTGACCCTCTCCTCAAGTCTAGCATTTGGTTTTATAGCACTTGGTCTGTTCTTCAGTCAGCATTTTGTTGAATGTTTATAGCTCCACTTTAAAGGTGGAATTCTCATCCTGAAGATGATAATCCTTCATCATGTAAAATGACCATGCTGTAATAAGATCTTCTTGTAGGGTGCAAATGTGTTATTAGGTGTCAGTCTGCAGGCTCGGGTCATCCACCAGCTGTTCTACTGCACAGGTTGTATTTTTTTGCAACATTTGGTGGAACATTTCAGGACTGTGGGATTATCTGAACCAGATGTGAAAAGCCATCTCCCTGACACAAGTGTGCAATTAGTCATAAGTGATTACCCATGACCCCTTATATGCAAGGGGAGAGATACTTAGGGTTAACTGCTGTCTGCACCTTAACTGAAGAGGGCTGTAAAAGATTCTTTCTTACTTCTCAAACTTCATCCAGTTTTCTGCTTATTCTTCGTTTTGAGATTTTTCAGGGACATGTAAACCAGGAGAAACCTAGAGGCCTGAGTTCTACTTGGAAATGGTAACAGAAATACACTGGGAAAGAGACCTATTTTTTCTGCACCTTTCTCTGTAATTTGCAGTTATAGATTCAGTGTAATATCACAGCTTCTTATGAGTGAAGAGACTGGATCTATTGGTCCAAGGGCAAGAAGCATGATGATTGGAGAGACATGAGACTGTCATGGGACTTGTTAACATCAACACCTTATCTCCCTCTGGAAATGGAAAAGCAGTCAGCACATTTCCTAGACCACTGCTCAAGTACTTTCCAAGAGCTAACACAGCCTAACTCAGTTTCTGGGTTGATCTAAGTGGCAGCTCTATCCCTGTGTACCAGTAGAGCTCCTAACAGAGTGGACTGAATAGGTGACTTTATAACAATGTGGAAATCTCTGTGGAAATCCAATTATATAGTTTTGATGGCACTGGGAACTATGTCAAACCTTTTATTATTTAGAGCTAAACGGAAATCTCATATGCTTTTGCAAGCTACATGTTAACTTGTGCTCTTTAGTTGATTAATGATTTCCCTTTGTAGGACTGGGGTTCATCTTTACCTCTCCAGTGTGATTTGCACACCTGCTTTCCCTCAGTTATGGCTGTAGACTATAAATTGGTCAAGAGTCTACATTTATTTATGAAAAAAGGGGCCACAGCTCAGACATAGCAGAAGAAAATAAAAAGGTAGCTGGTTCCACATAGCCTTTGAGCAGCAGGTAGAGATACATGCCCCCACAGGTTGCAGGCTGTTGTCACAGAAAGTAGATCTAATCAAAGATGACTAACTAAAATTGTCTTCTAGCAACTTTCTTCTCTTCAATCCAAATTATTTCAGATTTAACACTGAGCCTTACTTGTTAGTTCCCCTCTGTGCCTCTAATGCAGCTGATCAACAGCTTATGCAGAGCTGAAGGATGTGATTGAACCAAGGGGAATTACCCACTTTCTGAAGACTCTGCATGAAAGTAGAGCTGCTCCATGACCCTTTCAGAGGATGTATGGCCAAGAAAACCAGGACAGAGCATGTCTCATATGAGATCCTCAGCAGCGAGCAAACTAAATGCCTGTAGCTGGTTTTTGAAAAGGAATGGGCCTTCATAATTTTGCCTAACAGCACTGCAGCTCTGGGATCAAAACCCAGCTGGAACACTAGACTTTCACCACAGCCACGAGGATATGTGCCAATCAACAGACCTGCCTTATCCAGGTCAGTGGCATATGGAGAATTAGGCCTTGTGAGAGCTGTCTGATCACAGTTACCTCTGTGGGCAGTGGAAATATGGATTTTTTGAATTAAGTGATGTTTGCTTAAGTTGTGCCTTTATGGGAAACCAAGAGCTTGCCTTCCCTAAAGGAGGTATTTAAAAGCTTTACCAGCCTACCTTTTCTCCTCCTTCACCCATCAAAGTAGAGTATAAACCACAGCTTGACCACTGAAGTCTTCCAGACAATTTTGAGTTCCCAGTTGCTGTCCAGGCTCAGACAAAGAAGCTTTGGCATTTGTCCTCTGGACAAATTTTCCTTCTCTTCAACAGTGGTTGGTTCTTTCCAAATATGCATGATTTTAATTAAGAAGAAACATCTCAGTTTAGATTTAAGCCTTTCATCCTCTTCTTGAAGGGTTTACCCCCTCAAACATTTACATCAAGACTGGGCTGCATGAAACACATTTTCTTCTGAGTTTTGAAGCACTGCCTGCACTGTAAAATTTAATGGACATCAAGGGAAGAATATTTGTTGGTCAAACAACAATTTTTCAAGATTTATAGTTTCTATCACTCCTAGTTATGACCTTATGCTCCATCCCAGCCACCCCTCTCAGCATGCAGCTGAGTTTTTCTAGTTTCATGGTACACTTGAAGTTCTTCAGAATTCAGTATTCATACCAAGTCCTGACAAAGCATTGAGTGTTCACTTAAATGTTCAGATAAATATTAGACCCTAGCGTTGCCCTCCAGATGGAGAAGAAAATAAAAACAGCCTTTGGAGGTAAGGTCAACTCTATCCAATGCTTCCTTGTCAGCGGTGGCAACTCTGTCTTGACTCTGCATATGCAGACCCTGTTACTTCTCTGCAACCAAAAGGCGCTGGGTGCAACCTGAGCAGAGGACAGGCTTGGGTTGGTGACATCTGTATGTGGACTAGCTCCCCAGGCAGAAAGCAAGGTGCTGCTCAGCACTAAGGGATTAGCATGAGTGAAAGAGAGACCTGACTGTAATTTCCTTTTGGCAGCTTAGATATATGCTTAACTTTGAAGGCAGGAGCAGGTCCATGGAAGCAAAACAGCCCATTCACCTCCTTGCAGTGCGATATGTGCTGAAGCCTTGCAGGATCTTGTTTGAATTTCTGAAGTCCTGCCAGATCAGGGCATTTAGTTTGGACTGTAAGAGAAAAAGAATCTGTTTACAAGGCTTGGGTCCAAATTTCCACTCTATCTGCTGTGTTTGGGGATCAGTGTGGAGGTTTAAGCCTGCCATATAAGTAGGGGGAAAAGAAAGGGACATTTAATAATGAAGTTAAATGAACAGGAATAATATGGAATGAACCCAAAGGCTATCCATCTGTGTTCTTCAGCATCATAAATTAGGAAGCAAATAGAACTAACCAGAGAAAAAGGACAGACGAGACTATGTAATACTAAACCCAAAGGTAAAATAAAGCCAGTGGTATACTCAAGGAGAAGGTGACCAAGCTTTGACTGATTACTCACTTAGAGTTAAAGGTTAAGTCTAATATCTTCTCTGGCAACTTCTGACTGCAGGTGCTGAAGACTGACATAGGGAATGGGAGTACGACAGCTCCAAGATCCTAGTTGTATACCAAGACAATGTGAGCAGCCCAAGCCTCTTCCATGGGACTGCTCATGAAGTTCCCCATTTGAGTCCTTTGCATGTCTGATTGGAGAAAATAAGAATATGCCTCATGTAAAGAACATTATATTTGGGTTATGGAGCTGATCTAGGTAAACATAAGGCTTTGGTAATGAATATTGTCATGCTTAATTAAAATCAGAAATGGGATAATTAGCAAGAAATGCAATACAGTAATGTTTAATTTGGGGAAGTATTATCCCTGTTACCCTTTTCAATCTCACTGCAAAAAATTGCTATCAGGTGATTTCACCATACCCATTAATTTAATTGGAAAATAACTTTAAGAAGAAAGACTTGGTGTTTCATCATAAAGGTGGTGTAAATTACAGTATTTCTCAACAGCCAAAAAAAAAGATTGATGGAAACATCTATGCTTCATTGCTTAAAATCCAAATCAGGATCAGACTTAAGGGTTTCCTCCTGAACACCACTTCCTTATTTGGAGAGATTTTCACTGTCTTTCTGAAAACCTAGGAAAGTGCTTCAAAATTTTAAGTTGCTAGTGAAGCAGCAAGAAGTTTAAGTAGCATTAGAACCCTCTTACTTCAAAAGAACAAGTAATATTATGTTCTGTCAAACCATAGAACATAAATGATGACTGAATTGCCTGGCACTGTCTCTTTAATTCAAGACCAGCCACATCTGAATGTGTGGGGTGATTTTATTTTCCTGTCTTGGGGCTGCTGCTTCTCCATTCCCCTCTCCTTCATGTGAGTTTATTTTCTGCTCTGTTTTTTGTTGTTTAGGTAGGTGCAGTAATGGCATTCGCAGGGCAGTGTTGGGAAGCATTGACTTCCTTTCTGGAATGGGAAAGCAAAAGCTATTTCAAAGCTGAAATTTGATTATGCAAGCAGCCTGCATTTGGGGCAATTTTTCACCAGGCTAAGCATAAAATGCTATCATGTATGCTTGTTCCAATGGCCGAGAAGGGATATATATTAAACAATCTCCTCTTTAATCCTTGGTATTAGATTATTTATTTGTTTTAGGCAATGGGGGATGTTATTTGATCTTTTTCTCACTGCCATTTGTCTTGCAGTCTACTCTGCAGATGTACTGGGAAAAGATTATGTTCCTTCATCTCCCAAATAAGCTTTTGTTTGTTTGTCATGGCTTTTGTACAGCTTTCAAGCCTGAATTTCTGTGTGGGCTTAGGTAAATTTCTGTTCTCCTTGAAGCTAAACAATACAGTAACCTGCTTAAAGGATTCAAGCTATGAAAACACCATCTTTTTCTCCTGTAGCAGTTAATCCACAAGACTTTTAGTAGTGTGTAATATGAGTGGACAGACTTTTGAAAAGTGATAAAAATTATTTGACAAAACGTTAAATGAATGTAAAATACTGAAATACGACCTTTATAGTGTTCTTTGCAGGTCTTCAATACATGATTTAAAAATTTTATTAAATAAATACAATAATGCATACATGCATAAACATACATACATGTGGCTTTTTCAAAGTTGTACGGCTTGGAAAATGGTATCTCCTTTTTTCTGTTGAAAGTATTTAATATTCCCCTTTTATATCTTCATCATCTTTAACTCATTGATCCTCACTACACTTTCCATGGGAAAGGATATATTATCACCATTTTACAATGTAGAGAGCTGAGGCAGGGAGATATTAAGGTGTGTATTCATAAGGGAATTTCATGGTGTAAATCCTCCAGCTATGCTGATATCAGTGGGACTTGGATGCCTCGATGTCTGAGATTTTTTGTGATCTGCACTGAAATTTTTTGGCCAAGAAAACACCAGGAGCCTGGGTCAGGCAGGAAATTGAAGCTGAGGTTGAATAGAGATGCTAGTTTTGCACTGTAGCCATTGGGTAATGTTCCTTTCTGCTGTTTTCACTTATTTAACTACCCGCTTCCCAGCCTCCACAGGCATTTTCTCATATAATGCCTATGTGATGAGACTATATGAACAGGATGAGGTCTTTCAGCTTGGTGTGCATTCAAGGTAGCTCTAGCCTAGCGTCTTGACTTTGCAAACAAGGATTCCTAGTTGGTATCTAACATCCAGTTTGTGCTTAAAGTTAAGGTAGGAGACTAAGGCTAATACACAGATAAGCTGTATTGTGGGTTGCAAAATGTCGAACATTGCTGAACTACAGATCCTTGTCTGAAGAGTTTCATACCCAGTTCTTTTACTGACCACAATATTTAAGGTAAGTCAGCCATAAGGTTAAATTTTGTTTAAAAACAAAATTATTTTTGTTTCCTTTTAAAATTTTTGTTTTTCTCCACATTCTCTAGGTGAAAGATGTCAGTTTTATTAGGAGATTCCACTCCTTTGCTAAGACAGTTTGTAACCTTAAAAATTAGATAAGTTCTGGAATTGCTTGATTCTTTGCTAGAGAAGCGTAGGAGAGATGGTATTTTGGGTTAGAGATGCCAGCTGAAGTATCACCATTTCATTGTTTACTTAGATTAAGCTAAAAACATTTGTCACTAGGAACGCAAGAGGTAGTTTCCTGCCAGAACACCCAAACCTTTGACATTTTTCCTTCAAAACCCTTTAAATGTGTAGTAGAGTATCAAAGCTTTTTCCATACCATCATCAGCAAAGGTCAACAGTTTCTGACAGATGCATATTAGGCCTGACTTAATTATGACTGAGTGCCACAATGTTTTATAACATCTGTTATCCAGTGATTAGAAAGTGTCTATAATTCTATTTTTTTTTAGAGGACTAGCAGATGAAAATGACAATTTCAGTCGGGAAATCTGAACTGGCAGAAGAAAAGAAAAGTTCTTTTTTTTCTGGAATATTTCTAGTAATTGCTATAATTTTGAAGAAACTCAAACTTTAAAAATTCCCACACGTGGCTTTGACAAGGTCAGCAAGGCCTCAGTAACTTTTATGTTTCCTGCATGATCCCTGCAGGTTAAAGAGAGGGCCTCACTGAAAGGAAGCCAGCCTGCAGAATAAAAGCTTTCCTATAGCCCTGAGGAGCAGCTGTTCCTGGGCTGCTATAACTGCTCTCCAAAAAGCCCATTTTCACAACTTGAGCAAAAATCTACCTGCTAGACCATTAAAATGCTCAGGATTGCTCAGGTCATATAAACAATTTCCCAAATAAAACTCCTTGCTTGGGCTCCAGCATTCAAGTAGAGGTTGAGTATGACTGCCCTGCTTGGGCAGAGATTGCAGGCACTGTATATTATCCTGTATCAATTTTAGGTTGCTGTTCACCATAATGAGACTTGACCATCGTTTGTGTAAAATAAACAGTAACCAACAAGGCTGTATGGAACTTTGTGGAACCTTTGCTGTCAATTTTGAAGAGAAACTGTTTTAAAACCATGGCTTTTTAAAAAATTTTAATTTGTTTGTAATTTAGTGTAGATTTTTTTCATTGTTCTGTTGGGATCTGTAGTTTCATATGAAGATACTTACATGTGTCTTGCAGTTGGTGCACATTAGAACAAAAGCCCAACAATTCAGCAGATTTTTCATGTTCTGTGGCACTCAGTTTATATTTCAAATACAGTGTTACACAAAGCACTTCCAAGTCTGGTAACTTCTGCTCAGTACTGGATGCTGAGGCTTCAGGACTATGCCTGTAGTGTACAATATCCAGTAAAATTTGTCATGTTTTTAATGTACAGAATCAGGGCAAAATGTTGACTTTCAATCATATCATAGAATAGTTTGAGTTGGAAGGGACATTAAATATCACCTAGTTCCAACACCCCTGCCACAGGTAGGGACGTGTCCTGCTAGACTAGGCTGCCCAAGGCCCCATCCAACCTGGTGCTGAACACCTCCAGGGATGGGGGGGTCACAGCTTCCCTGGACAGCCTGTGCCAGTGCCTTACCATTAAGAAAATCTTTGCTATAAGACAGTCAGGACTTACTAGCTTATTTCCAATTCTGTTCTCATTCAGTCAGCTTATACCATCCTGGGCAACTCATTTGAACTCTATACACTTAAATAAGGTGTCTGAAATAGGACCCTAGGAACTCAATATTTTCTCAGCTGTCAGTGTAAAGAGAGCATAGTCAGGAAGGCTAAAGCTGTGGGAATGTCTGAACCATGTTCCAAAAGTGTCCATCTGCTGAATGGAGGCAATCCTGGGCACTAATCTTAGATCTGACACTGAGTGGGTGAACAGAAGACCCAAAGCCTTACCTCATTACCTGAAAGACTGGAAATGCTTTGTCATTTTATGTTTCTTTTAGTTCCTCATTGGCAGTCTCAGGCAGATTGGTGCCATCGTGGCTGTAAGAGATGGTGCTAACCTTTGAGGAATCCTTCCTCGGGTGAAATGAAGTACATACAGATTTCTCTTTTCTGGATTGTGTTTCATAAAGGATCTGTTTTCCAAGCAAGGATGATTTTGGAAAAGCATAGAGCTTCTCAAACAGCTGAACTTGGTCATTCAGATTTGGAAATATATACGTCTCAAAATGAAAAAGATTCTTTTGGATGGGGTTTGAATAAAAAATTTGAAAATTTTAATTCCAGAACCCTGACTCATGTCTGGCTATCTCTGAAGTAGAGGCTAGTTATCCTTACAGGATCAAATTTTATTCCACTTCTGCCCTACTTATGTAGGGCAGAAATTCATGCAGCCAAAGCTCAATTACAGTTTAAGTGGGCCAGCACTGTGAAGAATAATAAAAAGGACTTTTAAAAATATGTTAATAACAAAAGGCAGGCCAGAAATAACATTGACCCAGTACTTGATGAGCATGGACACCTCAAAAACAAGGATATAGTCAAAGCAGAGATATTTAATGGGTTTTTTTCACCTCTATCTTCCATACTGATTATGGGCTCAGCCGTTCCCAAAGGCCTGGATCAATACTGTGTAAGCGATAGACTCCCAGTCAACCCTGAGCTTGTGAGGGATTTGCTGCTCCAGCTGGATTCCTGTAAGTTGACAGTCCTGATCTCTCCTCTCTGGTGACCAATGCTAGGAACCAAGGGAATGGCAGGAAGATGTGTCAGGAGAGGTTTAGGTTAGATATTAGGAGTAGGTTCTTCACTCAGAGGATGGTGGAGCACTGGAATAGGCTCCCCAGGGAAGCAGTCATGGTGCCAAGCCTGACAATATTCAAGGAGAATTTGGACAATGCCCCCAGACACATAATGTAATTCTGGGGGTTGTCCTACTCAGGGACAGGAATTGGACTCAACCACCCTTACGGATTCCTTCCAACTCAGGCCAATCTGTGATTCTGTAATTCCTGGTCTTCCAGGGAAATTTGAGATTTCTCTCAGCATTTCTGAATTAGTGCTTAAATTTGTGATTGTTGAGTTACATACAGAGAATCCCAGTCTAGAAGCAATAATGGGATATGAGGCTCTGGATGCATTCAAGATTTGGGAGATGGAAAATTTCTGTCGAATAGAAACACATTTTTATTACTCAACAAATCACAAGTAATATTTCTAAGTGGCAAATTCAGGAGCTAACAAGTAATAGAGTGACATGTGAGGGAAATTACAGACCATTTTAGAACTGTTGGATAATTCATCAGATCTTGCTTAATTTGTCATGTATGTACAAAAGCTGCTATACATTATTACACTCATGCTATACTGTACTAGAGTACCCTAGGTGGGGATGGCTTTGATTATTTCCTTTTCCTGATGGAAAAATATTGAGCTGTTACTTAGCTTGAACAGTTTTCTTATTCATACAGATCTGACTGGCTCTAGATGGAATGAAAATGAAATATTAGGTAGTTTACTACAAAGTAAAAGTGAAGTAGCTAAAAGGGATGAAGAGATTAAGATTCACTGCCGACTGGAGAGGTTTTTTGTTTTCTGGATTATCTCAAAGCATCACAGAATTAGTATTTCATTTGTTTATTGTATGGTAATTACTAGTAAGTTGTAAGCATTAAATTTAATTGCTACTTACAATTAAAACCAAAACTAAGCTTCTTTATTGATGCTTAGTTTTACCTGTTTGGTAACAAAAAAACAGAGCAACTGCGATGCCAGCTACTAAACAGTTGTGCCAAAATGGCTGATGAAAAGAAACTGTCAAAGGACTGCAGACTCTAGCTACTGTTTCACTATGTTACTATCATTGCTCACTGAAACAACACCAGCTGAGACTGGATCTCACTTGAAAGACAGGGTAGTTAACCTCTGCTGTTTGGACTGGGATACACTATTTGGAAAAAATAAAAAAGAAAAATGCTATGGATGATGACAGTAATACGTTATTTTTATCCATTCTACAATCATTTCCTTTATTTTGTTTTATTTTTTGCATGCATTGTCTGTATTTCAGTATAGGTCTTCTATGTTATTGAGGGGATAGACTGGATTTTCATTTGTTCGTTTTTTTCCCTTGTTTAGGAGAAGGAAAGGGCTGAAGGTCATGTATGTGGCAGGAGTCTGTAACCCCTTACTGTAGGAGTTACTGGTAAGATCATTCAGGCAGGGTGAGTTTGCAGATACTAATTTACCTTTGGATGTTGATGAATTCTGGCCCACCTGAAGTCTAAGATTAAATCCCTACCCACTTAAATGGAATCAGAGACCTTAGATGTGGGTGGCTGTTAATGATTTCTTTCATCTGTCCTTTTCTCATTTCCACTTCTGTACATCTTTGTTTCCACTAGTACTGTTGAATAAATGATATTCAGTCTGAACGTTTTTTTTTGTTTCAGGAAGCTGGTATCTGTAAGGGGGATAAGAGTGAAAGAATATATTATGCTACAGGTGGCATGGGCTATGTATGTCAGGCCCCTTTCTTAGGACCAGGGTAAAAACTGAGGCTGTAGAATAATTGTGAAACAAGGTGTCAGAAAATATTCCACAAATAAACAGAACATGGTTAACTCAACGCTTTGAATTTATCGAAAGTCTAAATTAGATCCTTAAAATAACATGATTATTACTAAGTTCTAGCCTGAAGCTAAACTGGGGTTCTACTTTGAATAAAGGAGCTCCCAAATGGCAGGAACTTAAAAGGTAACATAATACACTACACTACTAGAAATGTAACAGACTGTTACTGGGACATGTTTAAAAAAGAGAATGTAGAATAGTTTTCTGATCTCACTGATATGTATTTCTACAAATAACACCAGAGACAAGTGAAATCTGTTTTATGGTTCACAAAAAAATCAGCTGAACAAAACCCTGAGTTTCAGTTTGAGCGGTTCTCCGTATACAGAGGAGTCCCAGTAGAATCTTTAAAAAGAAACATGTTTCCCCAATGACATCATACATTTGTTATCTGCCTTGTACCATAGTATTATTTTTCAGATAAGAGACAAAGAGCTACAGAAAAGTTAGAGACCATGACATTTCAGTATAGATTTGTTTATTCCTGCTACTACATGCAAGGTCCTACACGTGGGTCAGGGCAATCCCTGAATTCAATACAGGATAGTGGATGATGAGTTTGAGAGCCACCCTGCACAGAAGGACTTGGGGATGCTGGTTAATGAGAAGCTTAGCATGAGCTGGCAGTGCATGCTCACAGCCTAGAAGGCCAACTGTATCCTGGGCTGCATCAAAAGAAGTGTGGCCAGCAGGGCAAGGGAAGTGATTCTGTCCCTCTATTCCTCTCTTGTGAGGCCTCATCTGGAGTATTGTGTCCAGTTCTGGAATCCCAAACATAAGAAGGATATGGAGCTGTTGGAATGGGTCCAGAGGAGGGCTATAGAGATGATGCGAGGGCTGGAGCACCTCCCATACGAGGACAGGCTGAGAGAGTTGGGGTTGTTAAGCCTGGGGAAGAGAAGGCTCCAAGATACTATAGTGACCTTCCAGTACTTGAAGGCAACCTGCAAGAAAGCTGGGGAGGGACTGTTCACAAAGGCTTGTAGTGATAGGATGAGAGGCAATGAGTATAAACTGGAGAGGGGCAGAGTTAGACGAGACATAAGGAAGAATTTCTTCACAATGAAAGTGATGAGGCAGTGGCACAGGTTGCCCAGGGAAGCTGTGGCTGCCCCATCCCTGGAGGTGTTCAAGGCCAGGTTGGGTGGGACCTTGAGTAGCCTGATCTAGTGGGAGGTGTCCCTGCCCATGGCAGGAGGGTTGGAACTAGATGATCTTTAAGGTCCCTTCCAACTCAAACTATTCTATGATTCTATGATTCTATTATTCTGATTCTATGATTATGCATTTAACATGTTTTGATTAAGTAATGATGTAGTTAAAAAGCAGGGATAGCGAGTACTTCAAGGACTGAAAAATGAGTAAAATAGTGTTGAAACTGGGCTTAATAATTTATTTTCCCCACAGATTATAAATATACCTGCTCAATAATTTTTTTAAAGGAAGGTAACAAATACAGAAAAATCTCCATGAAAATCGGTTTCAGAGTCTTATCCCTAGGTTCTCATCTGGTTTTGCTTTTGCTTCTCAATTGCCAAAACAAGGATTACACCAAGATGTGTGTGTAAATTTAGATTAGCGATTAGGGAGAAATTTTTCACTATGAGAGTGGATGAGGAACGGGTTGCCCAGAGAATTCATGGATGCCCTGGAGGTGTTCATGGCCAGGTTGGATGAGTCTTTAAGCAACCTGATCTAGGGTTAGTTGTCTCTGCCCATGGCCAGGGAACTGGGACTCTACAATCTTTAAGATCCCTTTGAATCCAAACCTCAATATCGTTCCATGATTCTATGATTATTTGATTGCAAAATTTAATTAAAGAAAAATAAGTGCTAGTGACACGAATATAGATCTCCCTGTACCTATTTCTTCTGGTTTGGAGCACTTTTATATTGCTTTAAAAATGGCACAGTATGGACATAATGGGATTAAATATATATAAATATATATAAATAAAATAATATATCTCTAAAAAGAGATGGAACTATGGTCTGGAGCACAATGAAACCTTTTTTTGTGGTTATATGAGAAGGTGTTGTGATACAGAGGTATGCAGAAATGCTGTCTAAAGCCCTACAGCCCTTATGGGCCATCTTTGTTTAAGACATATTCTCAAGGCTAAATTTCACAGCTGTTGTAGAGAAACTGTGTGAAGCATCCATGTCCAGCTGTATACCAGCCCAGGACCCTGACTTTTGTTTGCATCACTATTACAATTTCACCTCACATAGCACCAGCTCAAGTAAATCAACCCAATACCCCTGCTTTCAATGCAGTTGTACTGACCTGTGCCACCCAAGACCCTAGATTATGAATCGCATGTAACTGAGGTAACTTTAGCCTTTGTGGACGTTAACTATTATTACGACACTCTCCTATGGGTCAGTTTAGTTTAAATGAAATTTTTATTCTTCAACATCTAAGTAATAATTTTCTGCCTTGTCCTAGGTAGAACTTATCCAAGAGTCAATAACCTTCCCTGTAAAACAGATTGAAGACAGTGTTTAGGACATGCACTGTCTTTTTCCAGAGACAGTTTTACGTTGAGATTCAAAGTTTGTAGAAGATACTTGCAGGTACTGCATGGAGGATAAAAACTTAAGATTTGAGAATATTTCCCTTGACTTAAGAGATTGCATCTTCACTTTCCTGTTCATTTGCACAACAGGAAAACGCAAGCTAAACAGCAACTGCAAGTGCAAAATTAATGTCAGAACTTTCCTGATATAAGTTCAAGTTCTAGTGTTATAGAACTANGATTCTATGATTCTATTATTCTGATTCTATGATTATGCATTTAACATGTTTTGATTAAGTAATGATGTAGTTAAAAAGCAGGGATAGCGAGTACTTCAAGGACTGAAAAATGAGTAAAATAGTGTTGAAACTGGGCTTAATAATTTATTTTCCCCACAGATTATAAATATACCTGCTCAATAATTTTTTTAAAGGAAGGTAACAAATACAGAAAAATCTCCATGAAAATCGGTTTCAGAGTCTTATCCCTAGGTTCTCATCTGGTTTTGCTTTTGCTTCTCAATTGCCAAAACAAGGATTACACCAAGATGTGTGTGTAAATTTAGATTAGCGATTAGGGAGAAATTTTTCACTATGAGAGTGGATGAGGAACGGGTTGCCCAGAGAATTCATGGATGCCCTGGAGGTGTTCATGGCCAGGTTGGATGAGTCTTTAAGCAACCTGATCTAGGGTTAGTTGTCTCTGCCCATGGCCAGGGAACTGGGACTCTACANAAGAGAGACAGGACAAATTTTAAACAAGTAATTGCTTCTGTCTTCATGATTCAGTCCAGGTCATCAGCCAGTATAATGCTGCATTTCCAATGCCTTCATTGGAAGTTGTGCTTGGCGTGACTGCACTCTTAAGAGCATTTGGACAAATAAATAACATCCCTCTTAGTTATTAGTTTGCCTTCAAACTTCAATCAGTATTTGTGTAATCAGTAGTAATTTACTACATCCCTATTCAAAGAAATTGGCACAGTGTCTGTATGTAATCACCCACCATAGCTGTTTTATTTAAGTATTGGGTTCTAAATATGCATAAATTCAGAAATTATCACTGGAACAAATTTGAGACTTTGAAATGAATTATACCAGGATTTTTCTGTAGTTGAANCCATGATTCTATGATTATTTGATTGCAAAATTTAATTAAAGAAAAATAAGTGCTAGTGACACGAATATAGATCTCCCTGTACCTATTTCTTCTGGTTTGGAGCACTTTTATATTGCTTTAAAAATGGCACAGTATGGACATAATNAATTGGAAAAAACAAACAAAAAAAGGCTTCACTTGTCCAGCTGAAGAATCTGACTGTGCCAATTATGCACATGCATTAAGTATTAGATTTTTTTTTGTGAAAAGTGCATGAAATTTTAGAGAAGTTTTCAAGTGAGAAAATGCAGAGCTTCCGATGGCCACATGCAAGTGCACTGTTTGGATTGTCACGTGAAATCTGTATTTTCCTTTGATGATTTTTGCTTACACATAAACAGCTAAGCCCAATACTGAATAAAGTGCTGACAGAATTTTAGCCTTGTTTTCTACACTGGGCGTAGCAGCTGTGGGTATCCACACCTGTGGAGTCTGAAGCTGTTTGTTAAATATTTCTAATTTTTTTTTGTTTGCAAGTACAAGCCTATTAACCTGAGCTGGAACTGATGTGAATGAATTCTCTGCTGCTTTACACTGAGGCAGCTCAGGGATATGTCTTTACACTGTGGTTGGTTAGAGCTAGGAATGAAGTGCCCAAGTCAGCAGCTGAAATAAGTAGAGTAAATCAAGTTAAGAGGGAACAGGACAACATTTTGGAAAAGGAGGGACCACAGGGTAAAACCATTACTTAGAAGTTCAGGGTTAAGATGATGAGATATAAATTGATTGGTATTTCCTGGGTTTATAGGAGCAGACCCTGGTGGATGGCTTCAACATCTGCTGGCTTTTCACGTTGCCGTGTGCCTACTTGGGCTGCCAGGGCACTTCAGAAATCCACAAGAATTTTATCTGAACAGTCCACACAAGGCCAAGTACCTGGGAGTCAAAAATACTTTTCAAAAAGCTTATGATGCCCCTAGGTCATCCATTCTGATGATCATAAGTTACATTCATATGGACGTCTGCTGTATAAATGTGTTTCTGGCTTTGCAGACATGTGGGCTTGCAAAAATTTAACCACCTGGTCTTAATGCAAATTCCTAAGTGAGCATACACATCTGATTGAGTGACTAGTTAACTTACTTAGTTCCCAACTGACTCAAATTTGCCTGGAAATAAGCTGGATTTTAAGCAAGGCAAGCAATATGTTCTAAATTAATCAGTTTAAAGTCTCATTTAGCTTCAATTGGAGCAGCCTGTAAAATACTTAAGTGATTAATATTTAACAGATTTAGGAAAAGAAATGTTATTCTTCACAGTGAGAACTTTAATCCTGCATGATACAAAGATGGGACTAAAAAAGGGATCGATATGGCCCCAGAATAACTGTGAGGTCTGTAGAGGTGCACCATTGCAAGCATGAAGTATGGCACAGGGACCTAGCATTCAAATATGAGGATACTTTACTGCACCAGCCTTACTTGTGAGGTATCTGTTCCTCAAGATTTTATTCAACAGCTATTCTGTAGTCTGGAAGATGTCTCTCTCCCACTGTAGAGTCAGAGGTTTTCAACCACAGGAGTGTCTGCAAATGTGTTTCTTTCCTGATCATTGGCGAAATAAGATAGAAGGGCAGCTAACAAAATGATGTAGATGTTCTCCTACCCAGAACACAAAAATAGGTCATAGAAGGTTGCTAGGAGTAAAGAAAATGTACTTCACAGCTTCTAGGAGTGAAGAAGTCCGGTGGGTTGAAGATTCAAAAGCAGAAGACAAGCGTTATGGCAATCTTTGTTCACCCTTATATTTAGATTCATAAAGACTACTGGAAAGCCAGGTACAGAATGAATTAATGAGTAAACAGAGTGATTTGATGCTTTACAGGGCTCTGCTGGTCAAACATTTTCAGAGGATTTCAAAATTTTTGCCAGTTTGGTTTCATTCTCTTTGAGAAAGATTGTGCCTTGAACAGAGGAACTCCATTCAGTTATGTGGTTACTTTTTCTGAATGCCACCACAGACAAGAAAAGAATATTTTCCAAGGCTTGGTGCTGCTGGCTGTGGGGGAATAAGCACTTGTATCCCATGCACTTCTGGTTGTGACTAATACCAGAGAGAGATTGGGAAGTCTAAACATGCATCTGAAATGCTCCAAAATCAATAGTACATATTGGGGTTATCAAAGCCTCTTCATGTGTTTCTTATCATCTGTCACTGACATTATGGTAATGGCTCCTAAGTGCTGCAATAGGATTTGCAATATAGTTTATGATTAAAATAGGGGATTTGGCTAAGGAATTGATGTGTATTTTCAGAACTATTAGACACAGTTGGAAACATAGCTGAAAGCAAGACTGCCTTATATAACATATTGCCAACTGCTTTGATTTCTTAAGGCTAGATGATGATTGTTTGATCATTTTATTAAAAAAAATGTCTAGGTGTCAAAGAGTTTCCTTATGTCTAAACAAGTGTTATTAACTTCAATTATGGCTGCCAGGTGGAGAACTGTGCAGCTCTTTTACCAGGTTTCAAAGTATTTCATTTAGACATTTTGGAAAAACATACATCCCTATTCATAACCCCTGTTACTGTTCTGATTTATAGGTTCTATTCCACTGTAAATCATTCAAAATGAAAAAATTAAATTTTATGGCATCAAACTTATGTGGCATCGAGCCTGAGCAAAGGGCAGAAGGAATGCAATTGTTATACTGCCAGTTACTATTGAACCTGATATTTTTTTTTAGCAGATGGCTGAGATACACATATAGAGAAAGGGGAAGTGTACTTATTCTTTATTTGGACTTTGATTTAAAATTAAACAGTCTCTTCAATCATTTTTTCCAGTTGTTTATAAAACTTTGACTCCTAGTTTTTTTAAAATTATATAAATATTTGCATCTGAAACACAGAAAAATTTGATTTCAGGCCATGCACTTTAATTGCTGTGGATGGTTAAATGTAACATTCATTTAGTCTGACAGGCTCTTGGAGTCAAAAGGGTTGATGTGTCAGAAGTGGCATAGGGAGAAGTGCGAAATCATATCATTTTTAAGTGGTGAGAGAATCTTGAAATACATTGAAATTAGAATCTGTATTCTCTAGTGAGGAAGAGATTTTGGATGAGAGTATTTGACACTACACTTTTAAAATTTCTCTGTTCTTTGCTTTATTTATTCTTTAGTACTTCATATCAATACCAGCAAACATCGGTTACCTGGCATGGTTCCTGGCTATGAAGTGGTTTCTGGCTATGAAGTGGTTCCTTTTTGGCAGAAGAAATCTCTGCTCCAGTTTCTGAGAATTTCCTGGGAGGTGTGATGGTATTATAGGCTTAGATCTAACTTCAACTTATGCAGCAATGCAGGAGCTGGTTTTAAGCTTTAGTTGAGGTAACTAGTAAAGTCATTATAGGAGTATGAAGCTCAGTTTAAAGGTACACTCTTCACATATTGACAGATATAAAATACCAGAGGACATGATTTAAAGGCTTGAAATGGTGGAGAGTCACATTAGAAATGTGGAAATTGGTACATGGTCATATCTCAGGTATCTCTCCTTCTATAAAGTCTCTTATTTTAATGAGGCTCTCCTTGTTTTATCTGGGAAATTTGTTCATTACCTCATCCTGCACTTCTCAGCCATTTCATACCCCCTAAATGTATGGGTGCATCCTGAGGACTTTACAGGCCAATAAAAATGTGTCAGGACCTTTGAGAGGAGCTATCTGTATTTTTTATCACCTGATGGCATAGTCTTGATCATATAAAAGACAACCAGGGCACTTGAACAATTCTTACTGTGGTTCATAATTAGTATTTTAAGGAAATTTTGAGACATACCTAATAGTAGAAGTTCCTCTTGTCTAGTATAAGGTGTGAAAGGCAGCCCCTGGTGACAACACTGAATATCTATGCACTGAATTTCCATGCAATGGTCACTAAACCCTACCCTTTCAATATGGACTGTAGGCACTCTTTCAACACCAGAGAATATTTTGACTTAATAAAAAAGTATACTAAATACTATACTAAAAAGGTAGTAAAATGCATTGGTAGAAATGAAGAATGGCTAAGCCTTGTCTTCATTTACGCCTATTACATTAATAAAGTACAGTCAAACAGTAAAACAGTACAGTCAAATAAATTGTATCTGATTATTTAGATATGTTTGGATTATAAGAATGAGGTTTTCTGGTCATCTGCAAGTCCATGTATTACTTAGGCCACATTAGCAGAGAAATTTCCAACCTCTCCTCTTATAGAATATGTGATTATATCTGATTTTGATTGCATGTAGGTTTCTTTGAAATATCTGTCAAAACCTTATCTATAAAATATAATGAATAGCATATTGAAAATCTGATCTCCATGTTGTAGGTAACAAAAACAATATAAATGTTAACAACATTCCCTTTAAATACAGAATCAACTATTTTAAGTACCTTGGGGTTAATTTTTAACTTCCTTACATTTATAGTAAGAATTAAAATGTCCTCTCTTGTTACATTTATAAACATAGAGCACATTAGATGAAGGAAATTTCCTTTATCATTAATAGGTCACATTAATGTGATAAAAATACCTACACTCTCAATAAATTTTATTCTTATTTTAAGCAGTTACCACATATAGTGTTTATCCTTCAAAACTCTCAATAGCACTTTTATATCCTCCAATAGAAATAATAAAGAGCAAAGAATAAAAAGAAACAAATTAATCCTCCTCTGGGAAACAGGAACACTAGAACTGCCAGATTTTAACTTGCAACGTTGAACTGCCTAGCTTAAACATTTTATTCTCTCTTTACATGATTTAAATGGGTAAATGATTCTCTGTGCTGAAGGATCTTGAAATTAATGCAAAAATTTCCTTCTAGGACACTTTTGTGTAAAGGACCTGATATTTCCTTCCACAGTGCATCACTGTTAGCTAGAATGGGCAATTCTGGAAGCAGAAGTAGTAAGAGTGTTATTTATTTTTGGAGATCACAGAATCACAGAATCACCGGGTTGGAAGAGACCCACTGGATCATCGAGTCCAACCACTCCCACAAAACACTAAACCATGTCCCTCAGGACCCCGTCCACCCGTAACTTAAACACCTCCAGGGAAGGCGAATCAACCACCTCCCTGGGCAGCATATTCCAGTGCCTAATGACCCTTTCCGTAAAAAACTTCTTCCTAAAATAGATAGTGATTTTCATAACAGCATAGAATGAAGGAAATGCAAAACTAGATGCAACTCAGTGCCCATGTAGCCTTAATTGCAATAGTGAGCACTCACAACCTTTTCCCTCAAAAGCTCTGTCTTTCTGAAAACTTGACCATATTACATTATTTTTATCTATTACAGGTCTAGTTTCTTCTGGAGTAAATGCCAGACTTCCTACTGGATGTTTAGGCAGCAAATAATAAAATCTATATCCAGAACATTCAGAAATTCAGTAAGAATTTGTTGGTGGTCTGCAGAGAGCAGACTGGTCAATCTATGTAGGATTTATTTCTGTTTTCTAGCTGCTGTTGTGTGCGTTCAGTTTATTCACTGTGAAATAAAAATATTTTATGGAGTTATAAAGTTATCTGGGAACAAGGGACCAATAGTTTGTAGATAAGGACTAAAAAACAATAACCAGACCCACGGTAAGACCTACAGCTTATGTGGAAAACCAATATTGTACACAGTAATGAATGGAGCAACAGGATAAAATTGGTGTGGCAGAAGGCTCAGCCTCCAAGAACAGCATGGAAGCAGGATGGGTAAGGAAAGGGGGCAATAGTGTCTGCGATGTATGGGAGCGAGTGAATTCATGTGTCTATCTGTATGGTGTGTGGGGATGTGTTTGAGAGAGAGAAAAATAACAGGTGAGAGAATGACTGTATGGCTTATTTTTTTCAAAAAGTGAAAAAAGGCCTGATCTCATTGCCATTGAAATTTTTGGAAATCCTTTACAATTAAAACTCTCTTTCCATTATAAAACACAAATATGGCTGAACTGATATATTCTAGTGGAGAACTGAAACTCATTGAAAAAATGCAGATGTATTAGATCAGGAAGTTACAATTTTGTTTTTTATTTAAAATAGCTCTTTTGGTTTTGAAAGTTGTTCTACAATACAGAGTTCTGAAATCTATCAGGAAAGGTAACTGCAATAAAATTTGAAACAAAGGTTTTGGCTGGTCAAATTGACAGGATTTCATTAACAGGAAGTTTTGAAGCTTGGCTTGAAGTTTGGCTTTCCACTACGGTTGAATTTTTCAAAATGTCAAGATTTCTTTTGTAATGGAAATTCAATTTTTTTGGTCTATATTCCTACTACTATTTTACTAGTTCCTGCACCTGGGGCACAACAACCCTATGCAGAGCTACAGACTGGGTGAGGTCTGTTTGGAGAGCTGCCAGGAGGAGAGGGACCTGGGGGTGTTGGTCGACAGCCGGCTGAACATGAGCCAGCAGTGTGCCCAGGTGGCCAAGAAGGCCAATGGCATCTTGGCTTGTATCAGAAATGGTGTGACCAGCAGGTCCAGGGAGGTTATTCTCCCTCTGTACTCGGCACTGGTGAGACCGCTCCTTGAATACTGTGTCCAGTTCTGGGCCCCTCAGCACAAGAAGGATGTTGACGCTCTGGAGAGTGTCCAGAGAAGAGCAACAAAACTGGTGAAGGGGCTCGAGAACAGGCCTTATGAGGAGCGGCTGAGAGAGCTGGGGCTGTTTAGCCTGGAGAAGAGGAGGCTGAGGGGAGACCTCATTGCTCTCTACAAATACCTGAAGGGAGGTTGTAGAGAGGAGGGAGCTGGCCTCTTCTCCCAGGTGTCAGGGGACAGGACAAGGGGGAATGGCCTCAAGCTCCGCCAGGGGAGGTTTAGGTTGGAGATTAGGAAGAAGTTTTTTACGGAAAGGGTCATTAGGCATTGGAATATTCTGCCCAGGGAGGTGGTTGATTCGCCTTCCCTGGAGGTGTTTAAGTTACGGGTGGACGGGGTCCTGAGGGACATGGTTTAGTGTTTTGTGGGAGTGGTTGGACTCGATGATCCAGTGGGTCTCTTCCAACCCAGTGATTCTGTGATTCTGTGATAAATATTGTTGACACAAAAAGAACCCATGGAATTCCCATTCCAGTTGAAATTTTCAAAATGTCAAGATTTTTTCTGTAATGGAAATTCAATTTTTTTGGTCTATATTCCTTCTACTATTTTACTAGTTCAGTAATGGCTATATCAGCCACATAAATATTGTTGACACACAAGGAACCCATGGAATTCCCATTTACACCTCCAGTGTCCCAGCAATAGAAAGTGCTGTAATAAGATCTGCTGCCTGAGCAATTGGAATAAGTGCATGGATGAATGGAGACAAGGTACAAGACTGATGTTTAGGCATGATTATGTTCATTTATATATAGCTAGAGGAAGATGCATTTAAATTCTGCAGAGTATGTCAACATACCACATCCTTATTAAATTGTGAAATGTTCTTAGAAGTTAGGAAGTACAGTACTGTCAAAGTGGACAGAGTTTAGCACTGAGTCCCAGACCATCTAAGGATGAAAGACATCACTGAAATCATTGTGATTTCTCTCCTTGCGTTCACATTACAGCACGTCAAAGCACAGTGTCATTTCGTTAAAAAGTTTGTTTGCTTCATAAATCCCTTGGTTATTATTACACTTTTGCATCATGGACCCTGGAGAAAAATCTCTCTCGGACATGACTGTGATAGTAGATATTCTGATAGAATATAAATTCTCTTTTCTTAGAAAAGTTAAAGCAGCTGGAGGACTATTACAGGCTCTTTTTCCTTAGGGTGTTGGCTGAAGGATTTCTTTCCAAAAGTGGATGAATGAGCCTGGACTTCTCCATAGCATGATGGCAATATGCTTTTAAAATGCTAAAGAAAGCATAAGGAAGTAACATAATATTTTTTGCTCAGTTTGGAGGACTGAACCATGCCATGAGAAGTAGTAGTCTCTCATTAATCACCACCTTAAATGTCTAGACTTAAAGGGGTCAAAACCAAGTTAAACTCAGGAGTTACTCTTTCTGAGAGTCTTCTATCAAAGCTAGGATGCTTGACTGCTAGCCCAAAAAAGGCTCCTTGGGCAGTGTCTGGTGGAACCAGTGATTTAAGACTATTGTTCTCAGTAGTTTTAGCAAGCTTCAATAGATTATGATCCAGCTTAATTGCTGTAGTAACTGTAGTTTCTGTAGTTTCTTAGTTTCATGGTTTTGTCATGGCTATCCTAGCAACTGGCAATGTGCAGCTATCTGCTTACAGGAAGAACTTGGAGCCACTCTCTGAGTGACGTGGAGTCTGCACTCGGAGATGCAAACTGAGCATGTGATGGGTGCACAGAATGCAGGACTCATGTTTTTGATGTGTTGTCTTCCTGTGCTCTGGAGTGGCTGGGAAAGCTTTCCCCTTTGAAAGAGGGTGGCCATGGAGACAGGACAAGTGTTCTCAGACAAGATTTGGAACAAGATCATTGTCTTTCTTAAGAAACTTTGGTAAGCCACTGCATAGACCTTGAACCAAAGTTAAATTGTGCCCATCAGTAAATGTGAGAAAGAAAGGAGTGGGGATGAGAAGTACCAGAAATCTTGGAGAAATGCCCTCCCTGTTGGATTTTGGACACTATTATCTCTGCCTAAATCCTCTCCACAGCTGCTGTTGAGCAGCCACAAGAGCTCAAGCGATAGCAGCATGTTTGCAGTGCTTGTACGTAGATGGGGAAAGATGTTGATAAGACACATTTCAATTTTATGTGATAATTTATTTTTTCAATTTTCTTAGAGAAGAAAGTGTGTAAAGTAATCATTATAAAAATTTCAGCCCAACACTGGGAAATCAGATTTGGAATTAGGAATAAGAATAATGTTTAATAGAAAATCTCACAAGGGAAAATAAGCATTTGGAAAAGAACTTGAAATATAGATGGATCAAAATTTTAAAGTGGTCCTTTAATAAAGATGGAAGAATTACCTGCAAAAAATAGCAACCACACTCCTAGTCTGCAGCCAGGAAAATGATTAGTTATTATTGAGTTTGGAAGAATAAGAACCTTTGGCACTATGAAAAAAGAGAAAAAATACAAAAGAATACACGGAAAGCATTTTTTTTATCTAGGGAACTAGAAATAATACACCTGCAAGTATAATTAATGGCATAATATTGGCACTGCATGGGGCATTGAGCAATTTGTACCACAGTTATAGGTTCTTTCTTGCTATTAATTTGAAATAAAATAAACATTTTTCCCTCAAATCTTTGTTGTATTTCTGGCACTCATTTATTGTTCACCAACTCTTTTCCTTTGTGTTTTGTCTTTGCCAGCTCTTTCTGTTTCTCTTATGTTTCTTGTCCATTCTCTTAACTGTTTCCCTGGCTGTGCTCCATCTCCTTAGGTTACCTCCAAAAACAGAATAAAAAAAAGTCTCATGTCTTGAACTACAAAAGCAGTCAAACATGTACCAAAATGTGGTTTTCTTTACTGATCGCTTTCTTTACGAACTTACAAAGTAGTAAATATTGGCTTGTAAGAGACTGTTGGGTGATCTGAATAGCACAGGGAAACCAAGTAACATATTTCATATATTAGATGGTTACTTTTTTTTCAACCTTGAATAAAGAAAAAAAAACATCAGAAAAAGAGCCTTGCTTCTTTTTGAAATTTGTGTTTTAGACTGATTGTCTTGCTCTAAACTGTTACTTACTGTTGTTACTGTAGCTGCAATGATTTGCCTCTTCAATTCTGACACAGATTTTGCTTTCTGTTTCTTATTCCATCCAACAGCAAGGAACATTGATAGGAATGGTTGGACTTGATAATCTGGTGGGTCTTTTCCAATGTGGTGATTCTGTGATTCTATATTGCCCCAGTCCCTGAATCCCTGTTACTCATTGATCTCCATCTGGATTGTTTCCTGTGTCCACTGCATTTGCAAGGCCCTGTGCCCTGCTGCCAAGTTTGCTGCAGCTTAGCTACCATATATGCAGTGTGAATGGATCTTCTCTGATAGTATCTCTGAATCACATTGTATGAAAGAAATTACCAGTGGCCAAGCAGACTTTGTCTACTCTTTCTAAACCTGGAATCAAGCTAGAAAAATCAGAGCCAGCTCAGTTACAACCTAGTATGGGTTGCTAACCCATTGCTGACCCAAGGCTAATAAGTGCCAGGGAAACCTGAAAAGGAATGCCTATACTAGGCAGATGTCAATGTGGGATACCATGTAGTTCATCTGGCTAGACCTCTTCTGAGTCTTCTGATTTGCTTTTCTTCCAGGTCACTGTGTCAACTACTGGGAGATCAAGCACATAGGTTTCATTTTAAAATATTAAAAAAAATGCAACAACCAAAAAAACCTGTTTTGCTTTACTAAGCATTAACAAAAAATCTTGCAGATTGGCTTTGTAATAATTCATTGTAATTAGTATTTTCAATTTGGCCAAGAAAAAACACTTTGCTGGTATTAAACCTTCAAGTATGATATTAGCATATTAGAGTCCCAGCGTAGCTGACAGCTGCATTTTGGGGCTCAACACACCGAAAATGCTGTAAGCTGTTGTACAATCTGGAGCTGGTAAGACTACAGGCTTCTTCCATTTTCCAAAACCTAAGGCCAGGTCATTATCAAACATGCTGTCAAAAAAGCAGTGACTCCTGGGCAATTGCTTTGTAGGTACATGCCCCATGAAAATAGCCTTAAGTACTTTCTATTTAGAGCCTATGTCATTACTAAGTCAAAACATACTTGAATTTCTAGGTCTATGGTTGCACAGAACAGTTATTTCAGTCAATAGATAGGAAAATACAATTTTCAGAATGAGAGTCCTACTGTATTAGTCTGGTAAATCCCAGTGTTGTTATACAAAAGAAAAACAATATTCTTGTTGTTTTGGGAGATTTAAGGAGATTATTATATCCTGGGATACAATGGTACTTTTCAGCTATTAATGCTTTTATAACTACTTGAAAGTAGCATTCAAATCCAAGAAAGATTGTATTGTATTCTGCAGGTATTAAGCAATGTTCTGGGGGTAATTTCAAGGATACAAGTTCTTTCATTCTTAATTAAAGAAAAAAGTAAAAAGGATTGGGTTAAGAGCAGCATAATATTTACTTGGATAAATCAAGAGAACAAGAAGGAGATGTTGAACAGAAAATAAAAGCATTAATATTTGGCTTTTGACACAAAACACAAAGTTCAGGCAGCTGCAGATTAGCAGGAGGAACAGTAAATAGAGAAATTAAATATTTAAGGAATTGCATTTATTCCACCATCAGAGATTAAATAAAAAATTGGAAACAGATTCTTTAAGGGGAAAACAAAAACAAAAGCTGGCATAGAAACAGAATTGCAGGGCTATCAACATGGGCTGCATTCTCAGTTGCACTGGCCTGCACAAGCACGTGATGTTCAAGTGTGTCATGTGGAGGTTACAGAGAGGAAAATTAGCAAGTCATTAAGGAAATGACTGGTGAGCAATTTATGCTATACTGCCAACATCAGCTTATTTGCATTGCTGAAGGCTGAAACAGGATGCTACCTGCAGCCTACGAGGAGGGAAAGGGATCTACACTAATTATTAATCCATTTATACCTGTAGGCTGCAGTGTTGCTCTACCCTTGTTAGTGAAAACTGGAGATAGATAAAGGAGATAAAACATACATATGACAGCAAATGACAATCAAAGTCAAATTAGATTTATGATCCATTAAAACATGAGAAACGTTAAAAATAGCTGCAGTTATAGCTCATAAGATAGCCTTAGCTGAGAAACCAGCGTCTAGGAGGCTGACTTATACGCTCTTGTTTGGATATAGTTGTTTTGTTGAGATTTTCTTTGTTTTCCTCTTGAGATTAAAGCAAAATTATTACAAGAATGCCTCAAACAGAAAGCATGTATGGAGTCCTATGCAGGAGAATATGAGAAGGATTTTGGTAGGTAGTGTGTGAAGGCAGATGCTGGAATTGGACATAGCAAAAATACCTTTGAGCATTCTTAAAAAACTGAATACTTATCTTCTGCAATAACAAAGTGAAGAGCTTGCCCTCCCTACTGTAAGTGCTGCTGCAAGGTATCTGGAGTGACTTTAATATTTAAATAAGCGATTTTTTTCCCAGTACCTGGTGTATTGTTTAAAACTTTGCCTCTGTAAGTCTCACCTCAGAATATCCTCCACAAATTGTTTGGTTTTATGCAGTTGAACTCCTTACTGACCTTTAAAAAAAAAAAGGTAACCCCTGTGGAGTCTGACACTGACAGGGAAGGGGCACGAGGAGAGTACAATGCTTGCCAACTGCCCCTCTTCACGGAAGATTCCACAGGACAGATTCTGTGCTCATTCTCTGCCTAAGAATTAATTATATAGTTCCTCACATAAGGTTATCTTTGACCTTTTGCTCAGTGAATACATTTGTGACGGTGTCTGTACTGATCAATGGTTAGTTAAGTACTTTGAACTGTTTTGGTCTGAAAGACACTATATAAATAAACAGCATGTCCTTCTTCATATATCTCACAGTATTTGTTCTAGGACTTGATTCGGGGAAGGTGCGGTGCATTTTCTTTCCGGATTGGATTCTTGAGTTTGTAACGCCAATATCTGGACATGGATCAGGATTTACCAGAAATACTATGTACTTAGGAGAAAAATCTATTTAATAGAACCTTTGCTTATGCCAGGAAGGGATGAATTTGTCTCACTTGCACAGTAATTGTAAGGATGGCACCTGTATTTAATTTATGGTTCATGACTCTTCCACTTTTTAAACAGTGACAGTGTGTGGGCTGTCTCCAGGATCTAGGATCCTGAGGTTCTGCAGCAGTTCCATGAATGTTCTCTCACTTAAAAGATAACTAATACCCAAGTGGCCTTTTGATCTCTTATTTCAGTATGCTACATCTTGCAGAACAGTTTCGTGATCTCTGTCACTAGTCCCTGCAGGGCTGTGAGTTTTGTATGATTGTTTCACCACATCAGCTGCTTTTTCTGCAGCAGTCAAACTGGCTGTAGCATTTCTTTTCCTAGAGCTAGCATACTTCCACACCCATATAGCTGTTTCCCTTGTGTCTTATTGAGACTTTCTTATTAACTGTGTCTTAGAATTCTAATGTTCGAACCTGTTTCCTCTTTTAGTTAGGTCTCAGTTAACCAATTATATCATATTTCCCCTTACACACATGCAATGCAATTTCAGGTCTGTGTTTTGTATTGTTTAGGTCTGCCTAGACTTCTCTTATGTGAGATATAATCACCTCTCTCCTGTTTCAGGCAAATTTGCCCTGACTGGTTTTGTTAGCGCTGCCTTCATTATTTGAGCTCTTCTGGCCTATGGAAAGAGCAAAGGGATACAGAGGGATCTTCTCAATGAATATCTCTATAAGATGCTGTGCTCAGTGGCCAGAGGGAAACATAAAAAGCACTTGAATGTTTGAGTCTGGCCAGATGTCTCTGTGAATTAGCAGCATGCACAGTCAAGAGGGTTCCTGGCTAGCATGTAGCCATATTTAACATGGAAAAAAATGTTTTAAAAGGGCTTATGTGAAACAAACCCATCCAAGTTACTTACATGAGGTTCTACTTTAAGGTCACCAAGGAAATAGGAGTATGTCTAGTACAGCTCGGGGGTTAGCGGACAAAAATATTATTCCCACAGGGCCAAAAGTACCAAAAAAGTGTACATACTTGGTCACACCTGCTGCCACATTGCTCTGTAAACCTTGGAGTGGAGTAGGGAATGCCTGCGTGGCACCAGGCTATTTGAATTTTACACCCGTCTGTACCACACAGTTTCTGCACGATTGGTGGCCTCCTGAGAATGTCTCTTTGTGGCTAAAGTAAAAAAAAAAAGTGTACTGCCAAAGAAAACATAAATATAATTATGCCCTGAGTTGGTCTGAGTAGCCTGAGAAATAGATGCAGAAACTTCTGCCCTTACAAAATTCTTTCATATATTTGGGGGATTTTCTCTGTCGTTCTGTTCACAAGTCAACACAGTTGTAAGTTCCAGATTTCTTTTCTCATTAATTCCACTTAAAAACATTAACTGGAGAGGAACATTAAGTGTATTCTCCTTTCCCTGAGAAAATGGTTCCAGGATACTAAACAGGTCTGTAGTGGTTGTGCTTGCTCCACGATATCCCTGCTGTAGTGCTCTGGACCTGGAGGTGTGAAAAACTCCAGGTGGTTTCCCTCCATGAAAGGGTAAATTTCAGGATTGTGACATCTTCTCAAATATATTATAAAAAACAGTGAGGGGATAACCAAAACAGCATCCAGAGCATCTTCAAATTTCTCTACTGCTTCTTCTTTTGAGTTTATGAAATCACACAGGAACAGTTCAGCTCCTTTGGTCAAAGATTTTCAGCTTGATGGGTACTCTCCTTTGACCAGTTTGTGACACTTTGAAACATCCTGATTTTATTTTCAAAAAACTACATAGAATTAATCAGAGTCTTTAGGCTATCTAAAACTGCATATGGTAATATTCTAGAATTCTTATTGTTTGGGTAAACTTTTCAATTTTCTACTTATCTGTTATAACTGGATGTTGGCAGGCATGTGTTTTACCAACGTGGTTAAACTCAGAACTTTTTTTCAAACGTGTAGTGGAATTCTGGAAACTGCAAATGCAGCTCATTGTGCTCCATTAGAGAGAGACAAATCTCACAGCTGAACATTTTGCACTTGCATAGGGAAGAAAGCTCTGTAGGTGTTGAAATTCTTTAGAGAAAATCCAGGTACACAATAATTACTAAAGTGCCTAATAGTATTAATTTCTCTTTTAATTGCTGTTTTTCCAGGTAGTTTTCAAACTGCCTCTCAATGTCAAACTGTGTTCCAGAGATATTGACAAATGGAAGTAATATTGTTTAAGGTCATAACTTCTGTCGAAATGAATTCCATATGTCATTAGCTCAGGATTCGTTTATGTCAGAGGAAGGATCTGATTCTGCAAGTCATATATACCAAGTAGAAACTTAGTTCAGGTGGGAATTTTTGGTAGCTGGATGACAGGAAGACCAAACAGTAAAGAGTTAATAATACACAATCTCAAACAAAACATTACGATCAGTAAGGGTTAAAGTATCGTTTCCTGGTTTCTGACCTAATGTTTTGCTTCAGCCTATAGTAGCCATAGGTAACACTCAAAATAAATTACATTAACAGGTTCCCCAAAAGCAGTCAAATTACACGATTACTTAAGAAAACCCCTGGGTACATGTGTGCGCATTATGCTCTGTATCAATGCAAAAAGACAGCAAGAAGGACTAAGAAAGCTACACTTTTTATTTTGCCAATGAATCTGTTGCACTTTGCAATGTTTAAGTGGGTTTATACAACATAAACATTTGGGACATTTAACATATCAAGCTCAAATAAAAATGACATGCGGATCATTCACTTCTGAAGCTGCCTTGTGTTCAGTTATTGGAACACTCCATCCCTGTGGTTTCTGAAATGTTATAAGTATATATTCCAGATTAAACTTTCTATTTTCCTCAAGGTAGTGTTGCTTTTCAGCCCTCAATGGCTTGGTTTTTGCTTAAAGAATCAGGTCCTATCAGCAAAATCAAAGGCGATTACACAGCTCAGTAGTCATTTAGGATTTCTGTGGCTCAATTAAGCATGTATAGCATGCCACAGCCACTGAGACTCTGTTTATTCAGTGAAAGTGCTCTGTAATTTATTTAAAATAATCCATCTTTAACAAATAAAGAGGCCATTGACTGGCCATCGCTGCAGGCATCCATTTAAATGCTGCCTTCTTGATGGTCTGCTTTGCTGGTTTAAGTTAAATACCTGACAAAAGCTTTTCAGTTTTTTGGAAATAAGATTTGTATGCTTGATGTTTATTTTCTTTTTCACCAGTAATCAGTTAGAACTTCTTTTTAACAGATTGACCATTAAAATGATTAATGCTATTCACTCTGATAATAACAGATTGTGACTGCCAGCTCTGGGGGGGGTGCGTGTGTGTATATGTTTAAAACTGCTCAGGAACTCTGCCTTTATGACACTTTGCTAATCATGTTAGACCTATTACTGTATACATGTATTGAAAATTAGATTAGATGACTACAGGCAGTGACAAAAACTCTTTTCTTTCCAAACGTACAGTTTGCTATTTTTTTTTCTTTTCCCACTTGACTATTTCAGAAATGAGTCATTTATCTAAGAAACACCAGCAAGCTGCCATGAAGACTTGCCAGTACTGGTGGATCTTCTCTGAGCATCAAAAAATTGCTGTAAAAGTTCCTGGTAAGTGCTGTTACTTGTTGCACTGGAACATAACCAACTCTGAAGAAGCTTTTTCTCTGTAACGAGAAACAGCCATTAAAAAGCGTCTTGGGAATAGGGCAAAGTATAGTGCTAAATTTCCAGTGGAAAGGCAATAGAGAAGGCTATTGGTTAGAGGACTGCTTCTTAGGGTTAAGGATAAATAAAACTCTGGTAGCCACAATGGTTTCTCCTGTCCAGCAGCTGCACAGTATAGCTGTGTCTTGTCCTCTTCTCAGACTTAAAAAAAGAAAAACAACCCACCAAGAACAATGTCAGTCTTAGAGGAGGTGAAACTAAGCTGTTTGTGTTATTAAGTAATGGCTTTTTAATGGTAGTTAAACAGAAACATGGACTGAACTCATTATTTCTTTATGTAAGCATCTAAAGAGAATGTTCATGTTCATAGAAGAATTTAAAAGTCAGAGCAGCTCATGTACTTTGTCACTGTAAGCTTCTTCTCAAACTTTTTATTCTTTTTGCTTTTGTTAGAGAAATCTTAATAATACTTCATTTGTACCTACTTAGATGACAATAATTTTTCAACATATGTTGAAGAATGGCTAATTCTCTTTTAAACATGAAGATTTATTCCAGGACCCTTGAGATTTTAATAGGTTTATAGTCATTTAGATTGTCACATTTTCACATGGAGCTGTGCAGTACCTATAGATGAATCTATGCATTTCAGCTGCATGGGACTACCTAGTTAATACCTGGAAATAAGACAAAGGAATAGAGATTCCATCAAGTATGAGACATATATACACATGCTAATTTGCCCTTAATTTTAATAGTTAATTGCAGGCATGGGACTGCAATTATGGAAAAGTAGTGAAAACTACCTCATAGGTTTGGAGATGGCATAAGTCAAACTTGAAAATATTTTCATTAGAATTTCTAATTTATCTTTACTTTGGAGTTCTGTCATGTCTTTTAAAATGGTTTGCTGGAACTTGACTAGTCCTAATATTCAGTTGCTATCTTGTGTTCAAAATGCAGTTGAGGAAATGATCATATTTTAAGATGTTAGATCGACCATCAGGGCAAAATCACAAGATGAAGCACTAGGTCCACAGTTAGGATTCATGATTGTACTGATGATTATTACTAAGTGGTAGCTGTATGGGCAAAACTGAGGCAGCAGTCTGTTATGGTCGCTACTGTAAGTTGGCAGAGGAAACAATCCTGTGTTTTAAGTTGAAGTGTTTTGTGATAGGATTCTTCCTGCTACATCTGTCGGATCTCACTTTCCTGCTACAATTGCAGGATGATGATACTGAGTTAGGTCTAAGTCATCACCAAGAGGTTTTGTTATCTTTAAATCACAGTGCATTGCAGATCCTAAGGCCTTAATGTTCAGAATCCTGCACTGAACATCTAACCTTGTTTAACTCTAGGACGGCATTCTCTACAGCTACCTGAAAGGACTTTGTAAAAAGGTGAGTATAGCTCTCATTTCTCAAGTAACAAGTGATAGGATGGGAGGAAATGGCCTCACGTTTCTTCAGAGAAAGGGTTATTAGGCACTGAAACATATCCATTACAAGCAACCTCCCCGGAAGTATTTAATAGATGTGTAGGTGTGGTGCTTAAGGACATTATTTAGTGGTTTACTTGGCAGTGTTAGGTTTACAGTTGGACTTGGTAATCTTAAGTGTCTTTCCCAACCTAAAAAAATGTATGATTCTATGAAATACCTGAGAATGAAATCTCCATTGCATCAGACAAACAACAAGAAATATGGAGGGGGAAGGGTAGTCTGAAATGCTGCCTTGCTTTAACACTGAGGTGTTTTACTTACAGCTGCAAATACATATCTGGTCCTCTTCCTAGTGTCTCCTTTGAAAAAATGAGCAGAAGCAGCCTCCTCTCCTTTGAAGTACAAAGGTGGGTAGTAATGTCTGCTAGGCCATTGTGGGAAGATTTTACAGAGAGGGCGGCCTGGATGCCATGAGACTTGGTGCTGAGCAGCTGGCAAGACCTTGAAGCAGAGAGGCGAAAATATAAACACCAACTAGTTCGGTGGGAATCGCCGCACACTACTGTCAACATAGCTAACTTTAACATAACTTGATTTCTTAGCACATGCGGTAGTGTAGCCAATAATATGTTAGCAATAGCTTTATGGACAGCTACCTTTAACCAATAATACACTGTAGTCACCCTCGTGGGGACAGAGGGATGTAACAGAATGAGGTATAGAGTAAAGTAGCTAAGCTGAATAAACTAGCACTTGCTCATCGATCAGATGGATCTCGGCTTTTGTTTTGCAACAGGCCATTTGTCTAGAAAAATGTTAGCTTATGCCCAGTGCTCTCCTCTGCCTTGGAGGTTACTCAACACCCAGAAGGGTGTCCTAGTCAAGAGGCGCACATAGATGGGATGTGAATACTGGTCAAGCTGAGGCAGGAAACAGCCATACAGCTCTTCAGTTTGAAGAATTTGTAAGGCAGACCTCCACTCACTTTGGAAGCTTCCAGGGCATGCAGAGGTGCAACTGAAATATTTAGGTGCCTCCAGGATTAGAAGAAAGTTGGGAATGTTCAGTTGTGATTTAGGATTTAGGTACCAGATTCCTGCTTTTTGTAAACTCCTCTCTGATCTCAAAGGCCACTGGCATGGAAATGCTTCCTCCAGAGTTTAGCACAAGGAGAAACTGAGGTACCAGATATGTAATTAATTGCCTAAGGTCACACAAGGCAATGGGGGAAACATAGGGAGAAAAAAAACCTGACCTAACTCCAAGCCTCATGTCCAGTGTGTGGGATGACATTTCTGTCCTGAATGGGATCTTTGTTGGAGTGATGAAATATAGCACCCTGAGAAAAGGTAAGAAGACATTAAGAACACAGATTTCCTTTGCACTTATAATTCAGAAAGTTGCTTTTTATTCATAGTGGTGCAAATATATTACTTTGGTGAGAAACCAGGGAGAAGTGGGACCATAGAGCATGAGCAAGCCTGTGGGTATATGTGGGGAAGAGAAACAGAAATTGTGTTGTATGAGGCATTGGAGAATTGCCAAGTATTTTTATTCGTTATTACTATTTTTATGTGAAAGGGAACAGCCTTCCAGGCCTGACTGGTTTGCCTCAGGCAGGGATTTTGGCAAGTTCTAGTCCAAATCCATCTTTGTGTGTGTCTGTGTGCCTGTGTATGCAGGCAGGGTGCTTGCATGAGGTCCAGAATATACAACTTTTTATCTACTGCTGCTCACATTTACCTATTCTGCACTCTCCTATCAGTGCAACAAGCCCTTTATTTAGTTGTAAGATCTTCAGCTTCTAAACTTTCTAGTATTTTTAAAAAGGAATTAATTGGATAGACTTTTTTTAAGTTGAAACACATGTAAAATTACCAAACCAAGTGATTAAAAGAATTTTTAAAACTGAATGGTATTTTAATATGCAAATATGAAAACTAGTTTTATTAAACTAGCTAGGGCAAAAAGGCTGTTTTTAAAAAAAATCTGTTAACTTTTCTTTTGGGCTTTTGATCCTTTGAGAAAAGCAAGAGTAAATGTTTCTGTGACATATTAAATGAAATTAACAGAAAATATTATTGAGAGAGCTTTTCAGAAATCTGTCCCAAGTGTGGTTTGATAGCCATGTGTAGGCACTTTAATAACTGAGATTAGGAAAATAAATTCATTCAGGAAATAAATATTTGATCCTGTACATAAATGGATCGAATGTTTTAATTTACTGGATGCTATAATACTTGCTTATCGGTTCGTGACAACATGTTACTCCCATCATAAAACTCCAGAGGTACTTAAGGTTTATTGGTACATTCCTCAACTGTAAGCAAACCATAGTAATACATCATATATATTGTTTTGCAGAAGGGCATGAAATGCTTTTACAAGAGGAACAGGTAGATTTTGTCTTCAATAACTTCTCAAAAAGGGGAGAAGAGAATCTCCTTTTATTAGTTGTGTTTTAGAAGGAAGAAACAACTGGAGAAGGTTTTGTTCAGCCATACAACCTTGACTTTGAGCTTTAGTTTATTGTTGTTTAAATATTAATTTCAAGTGGATTTTAATCTACACATAACCTACACACAGTATTTAAAATATATCTTAAAGGGTTATTCACCTGCAAGCAGACTGCCAGCCCACAGACTGCCAGCCCAGCTACTGTATAACAACTCTGTCCTATTCTGACTATGAAAGAAAATCATTGCAAATTTTGGTGAAATACGTTCACAATGATGCAATAAAAATTTTGCAGTTACATTTTTGTTTGTGATGAAAAAGGGATAAACTTTGTATTGATGAAAGTAGGAAATGCAACAGAGAATGAAAGCAAAAGACCACCTCGCTGATGGGATGGGATTCCTTGGATGACCTGCCCCAGGCAGGAGAGGTGCATGGACGGTGTAGCTGACCTTGGGGTGACCTTGCCATAGTTTGTGGTGTGAAAGTCTTGTGTGTTTAGGAACCAAGTACCAGTTGCTCCATTCAAGGCTTCACATGTCGCAGACAACGGCACTGGTGTCTCTGTTAGCAGAGGGACATGCTGGCATGAGTAAAGCAGAAAATTCCTTCTCCTTCCAGTTGCCTTCCAGGCAACTTTGTGTGATACTGTGTGACAAAACAGTGCAGAACCAGCAGGAATGAAACTCAAGAGCTTAATTTAATAATTTTAAAAGCTGCAACTGAATTGCTACAATGATTTGGGAGCTCTTGCCTGGTGTCTCCATACAAACAATAACATTTTAAGGAGTGCAGAACTCATCTTCCTATAGCAGTCTCTAAAACACCTTTCTCTGTAGCAGCCTGCAAATAAAGTCCAGGTTTAACAAAAGAAAATGCATCTATTTTTTTTTTCCATTGTAGAAACTCAGTTGAGATCCTAGGACTTCAGCCTTATGCATTAGTCTACAGAGTTTCTACTCAGATGGAGCCCTTCTCATTCACAGGACAAAGGAAACTGGAATGTGATGGGTTTTAAAGCAATTTCTACCATCTGTACTTTTCCCAGCATTTGCAAACCAGACATACTTTCATAATATTTGGGGAAGGACTGATTTGTGACTTATGCATTAGAATGTCTAGTGGTTTGATTAGACACATGTTTCTTCTGAAAAGAAAGCACATCACATGTAAAAAGTGACTGGAATAAATTATCTTAATTCCATCAATAAGTTAAGTGGAAGATCTGTCCCACTGTGCATTAACACATCTTCTGGAGATCCATTTAAGATGCATGAGTATGGAAGCTTAAGACAGTATTGCAAAAATGTACATGCCTAATTACCCGACAGTGGTATTACTTCTAACAGGAGATTAAATTATAAGACGTTCTTGGGTTTTTCAGAGGTAAATATCACCTTTATGAGAAAAGCAGGGCATACAGCATTTGTGCTTGCTTATCACAGATAAATAAGCAAGGATTAAAGTAACACAGAAAGGATGGTGTTAAAAAACAGGCAGTTAACTTAAATCTGATTTTAACTGAAACTGTCACCAATGAGTTGCTTAGAGCTTCTCATGGAAAGGTGTTTTGGAAGGAAGGGTAATTTCTTTCTCTCTCTCAAAACCCTCCTGCCAACCATCTGTTGATAATTATTGTTCAGTCTCTGCTGAGAACTTGTGATACTTAATATTTCCTCACCACTTGAACAAATAACCGATAATAACTGCAAGGTACTTGACCACAGGAGTAGAAAGGCATATAACATGAAAGAGTCAGTGTACACCTTGGTTTTTGAAAACAACTCAATTTTCTCTTTGTGATAAATATGAACTCTTGAGGACTTGGAAAACAGGTGACTTGCACAATGTTTCTGGAAAAAAAAATAATTAAAAAAAAGACATTTATCAGAAAGTTTAAAATTTGTCCATTTCAGTTTGTGTTTCTTATTGGTTTTGATTTATGTTATCCTTTCTCATAGAAAATGTTGAACAATCTATTTATTTGTGTATTGAATATTTAAGACAGGTAAACTGAAGATGTAAATTTTTGCAATGTTTAGTCTTTTAAATTGTTAACCTTTTATACTGAGCCCTTCTCAATAGGAAAGATAGAGAAAAGAGATCATAACATTTAGTTTATAAATTGTCTCTGAACTTGCATGAGACGCTACTTGTAATTGCTGTTTTAACTACCTTTGTTTTCTTCAACTATATTAAGAGTAAATACTAATAAACCATATTTTTAATCCAAGTACCTGGAGCTTCACAAGTAGCTATCTAAACTTCACAACATTAATGATGTGATGGTTTCTAAGTTTATTTTAGAGGTGGTCTGACAACAATATTTTTGTATTTAAACTTTCAGAGTTTGATGTTTCGCTGCCTCTGGAATGACATCTACTGTTGATGACATTGATCAGCATTTTTTAAGACCTAGATCCAAGATTTTCCAAGGTTGTTTCTAGACACAGAACTTTTGAAATCTTCAGTCCCAGCACTTTGAAAGAGAGACAGAGAATACTGAACTCATAGCAACAAAAAGCTCTCATTGCTTTTGAATATGTGGTGTTGGATGATTTGACTAAAATCTCAACAGAATTTATCCATTGAAATATATATTTTATGATTATTTTTGTTTGTCAGTTTTGCTTTGCTTCAGAGGATTCAGTAGATACAAGCCTGAGTGCCTTCACATCAGAGCTACTGAAGTTTATAGGAAGTCTTGGTTGCAGCTACTTCCATCCCTAAGATGGTTTCCCAAGCAGCTGCTCTGAACCTTTCTCCTGTTTGCCGTCACCTCCACCACCTGTGCACAGGCTGGTCTCCCTGACCCCATGTACAAATGGCAGAGTAAAAAAAATTGCTGGAATGCTGATTTTTAATCCTTAGTTGAGTATGCATTTCAGATAGTTGCCAGATGAAAGTACTAAACTACTCTCCCAATAAAACTTTAAATTTTGTAAGTGTTTCACTATCAAATTGAAAATAAAAACACTGAATGGAAAACAGCAGTTCTTAAAGGTTCATGCAAAATCAATTGTATTGTCCCTTGGTAATGAAAATGGAAAAACAGGTCCCTGATACAGCTTGAATTTCTTAATAAATGCAGAAAGTACAGCATTTCTTTTAAAGAAATTTATTAGTGAATGTGATCCTTGAAAGCTGTTTGCATGACTGATCATTCATTTTCAATTTATAATTATTTTTCTTATTGCTTTAAAAAGATGAAAAGATGCCAAAAGGCAACAAAACCCCAAAGGTTGGCTGTAGGCTGCCTAATGTTTTGTGTATCTGCTTTCCTTGATTGTTCTGGTAGAGCAAACATCAAAATTTCTGGATTGTTGTGAAAACATCAAAATAAAATGGAATACAGTGGGGGACGGTTAGAACACATGGGAGACTGATTTCAGTCCATGCTACCTTTTCTTTTTGCTGTTGGAATGTAACAAATATTAACTGCTACTGCTCTGCTGTACTTCATTACATAAATATTTGTGTAAATTCACACTGTGAATATATGAAGTGCTTTGATGGGCAAAGAGGAGAGTTTCCTCATGTGCTGGTTTCTCCTTTATATGAACCGACAGCACTATATGCACTGACCTAACTTTCACACTCACGCTGTTCAGTATCAGCTTGAGTTCTTAGCTCTCTTTTTACCTCCTTTGTAACTGCTTTACTTACCAAACCAAGCTCTGTTGCAACACAGCAATTCCAAAGTAAATGCTTCAAACCAGCAATAGGGAATTTTTAAAAATGAGTTGCTGATCTGGAGGTCTTTCTATGCACCACCTCCTTTATAAGGTTAATTAATATACCATGCAAAATTCCAAGAAACTGTACGTGTTTCCACCTGTGTTGTCTCTAAGCCCTGAAAGAAGAGAGTATTTAGATCTGGGGAATTTTTAGTATTCCACTATGCTCTGCTTCTAGCAATGAATGCTATATTTTTTTTTCTGCTGTAAGTTTGGCGAATGTGCTAGTGGCAATATGCATGCAGAAATCAATAGGGAATCTTGTATTAAATAAAATATTTGATTATAGTTGTACATACTGAATCTGTTTCTTTTCCCCAACAGTGATGGTATTATATCTTTGATATCAGTGCAAGAAGCGAGGCCTTTTCACTGTTGTATAAACATTGTAGCCATGGTAGTTCAGGATGTTAGAGAAGCATGGTGCAGAGAATGAGAACATATTGGCCTAATAAAAGATGTCACCCCCACCCTCCTCCCACCAGCCTCACTTCTTTGTTATATAAATTGACAGAAGAATAAGTTTCTTTAGATCACCTTTATGTGTTGTTTGCTTCAGGTCCATCTGTAACAAAAAATGCTCTATGAGTCTGAAATGCAGGTTTCCCTCATTAGGAAAAAAGATAAAAAAGAGAGAATTATTTAAAGCAGTGTATTGTTTTATAGTGTTTTCTTCCACTTGGCATTGACCTAAGTGAGCCCAACATTATGGAACAATACTCAAAAGATTTGGTTTTGCTTCATGCTGATGTATTTTCTATCAGCAGTTCATAATTTCTATTACTTTGTTCACTCCTTGTATTAGCTTAACAGGCACATCAGTCATGTCATATTAGGCATCTTTCAGTTTATAGCATAATCTTTATACAGATAAAGATATTTTGAAGAAATTAGCATATTAATTTAAGCGTTAAGACTATGAGGATAGGAATAAGGGATCTTTGTTTCATAATTATTTTGTGGCAGGTTTGTAAAAGTGCATATGCTGCAAAGCACAACCAGTGTAGGCTGGAGCTATCTATGTCTAGATTTTACAATAGTTTAACAATGAAAATGGTTTGGAACTTTCATTACTGTTAAGGTGTATTCACATGCAATGGTTAAATATCAGACTATTGGAATTGTGAGTATATTTTGAAAATCTGTTGTGACTTTTCAAAAAAAAAGAAAACATGAAATGGTGACTGAAAAATATTCCATCTAGATGTAGAGAGTGGCAAAAAAGTCCAATTTTTCTCAATAAATATTTCATGATTTTGGTTAAAATAAAATGAATTAAAAGTTTTGATGCAAATTAGCCTTACAGAATACTTTTTCGTACACCTCAATGGTTCATGTATTTGTGCTGTAGGGTACCAGCAATGCCAGGTTTGATGGTTGTTACGGACATAGAATCCAGTATTTAAAGAAATGATATGGATGTAGCTGGAATTAGACATCTCATGAGTATTCAGCTCATCTAATTCACTCCTCAAGTTCAAGCTAACTGTATTTTGTTCCCAAGAACTTAAATGACTCTCCCCCCCAACCCCTACATTGAATTTGAATATTTAGTTAAATTGAAAGAGGTAGCTCATCTGTCAGAATGGTTTTATTGTTGAAGGCAGTAATAGTACTTCCTATTCACTTTCATAAACTTTTAATTACAATATACTGTTTTCAGTTTGGAAAGGGAAACTCAGACTGCTTGAGACAAAAAGCTATTTAGTAGTCTGCTTTAATCCTCTTTAATTTGGACACAGTTGACCACTTTGTGTCCACAATTTCAACCACCAAGAATAAAATAGTATGTTTCTAGGCATAGTTTGCATTTAATTAGTGAAATTCCTCAATTTAGGAACATCTGGACATTTTACTACTATAAATCGTGCTTAAAACATCTCTTGACTCGTAGTCCTAGCTGACTGATGTCTGAACTGTGAAACATGGATTGCTTCTACCTCTTGGTGAATGAATTCTGTCCTATTCCCTCATGACTCACAGGAATTGAGTTCTTGACTTCATGGAAAGGAAACTCAAGTAGAGCAGCCAACAGTACTCAGTACTTAAGGG